>CM028355.1:44414212-44719812 GCA_016618105.1 Dendrobium huoshanense
AATCATATCAAAAATCAGAGACGGGAATCAGAAAATCATACGATTCAGAATCATATCAAAGGTCATAACAGATTCCCTGACTCTGACATAATCTCAATGGATTCTGGCCCCTTATACCTCCCTCCCAGACACTGACAGAATCTCTCGGATTCTGGCCCTTATGCCTCCCTTTGTGCTCATGGCACAAGAACAGATGTGCTTATAGCACTAGAAGAACTTATCATCGGATCCGGAACAGAACTTGTTTTCAGATTTCAGAGCTCATTTCAGATTTTCCCTGACACAGACAGGATCTTACAGGATCCTGACCCCTTATAACTCCCTTTTCATAGCACACAATCATATAATGTCATTTTAGAACAAATTCGGACAATTTCAGAAATCGTACAAAAATCCAGCGGCATAACGGCAGTATACGGAATTTACACAAAAATTCCTAATTTCACAAATTACCAAATTAGCACAGAATATTCACAACAACATTGCAAGACTTTTATTCTACTGCCCAGACAATTTCAGACTTCATCAGAAATTACAGTCAAAATAAAACATCGTCGAATCAAAACTATCCGGTCAAAATTCTCCATAAAATAATTAAAACGTGCGCACTCGGCACCTCATAAACATACCAAAAGTTACGCGGTAAAAACTGAACTAATCGAAAAATACGGACGAAATTCGCTAACGAAAATGAAATCCGGACAGAAAAATCGTTCAAACTTCACCGTTCTGAAAATTGAGAAAGACGGAATGTGTCATACCTTGCGTACACCACTTTCTTGAACTGTTTCGACGGACGAAAACGGACCGGCGTTGCCCAAAAATCCACTTTTCCTCTTTTGCCCTCGACTTTCTCTCTCCTCAGATATTTTTTTTATAAAATCTGATTTTCTCTCTCTTCAAAACGAACTGATTTCCCTTAAATCCACTTGAGATCAGCCCGGCCGATCGCACGATCGTCCAGGACGATCTGAACAAATTTCTTCGTCCTGGGACGATTTCTCAGGACGATAATTAATTTTCTTGGACGATAAAAACCCCTATTCTCTGACTTTTGCATTGCTCAGATCGTCCCGGGACGATCCCTGATCGGCCCGGACGATCCTTATAGGAAAATCTTCCTGTAGCTTCTGAACACATCCTGTAACAAATTTTTAACTGATCGTCCCGGGACGATCCACGATCGGCCCGGACGATATGAGCAAAACTGATATTACAACATCAATAGAATTATAATTAAAGATAAAATAAAAAAACACTAGTAGCAAAGCAAAGTGAGAGTATGAAAGACAAAATCAGAAGAAGATCGGATTCAGACCGACGCCAAGTTGTCAAGGAGGGGCCATCCATGGAGGACAGACAACACATCCGAATAGAAAAACCGCATTGAGCTAACCCAGGTTGCAAAACAACCCTGGCCATCCAAGGCACATGCATCAAAGTTATTTCCTCATCGTCCATTCCGAATTGAATCCAGCATCGCAACGAAAGCAACATAAATAAATAAATAAATAAACCAAATAGCACATCCCATAACTTCTAAAAGAAGAAAATCATTTCTTCTTAGAATTTCATTTAAGTTGCCTAACAAATTTTTCGAGAGAGCCTGTATCCAGGGTGTTATCAATAAAGTCCTCCACACTATCAATAGCCATGTCATTCTGTAACCAATCACATTGCCACATAACATTTCTAACAACATTGGCTAACAAATTAGCATTTGAAATGATAGAAATAGACACATACAATGCCCCCCCCCCCCCCCCCCCCCCCCCGCAGCCAATTGCTTCCTCACCACTATCAACAAAAGAAATAGAATTATCAACAGACAATTTCGCACTATCACCAACAATCGGACTATCACTAAGATTAATACAATAGTTAATATCAGATACATCCACAATGGCAGGAGCCACATTAGAAGAATCAATTCCATCCATCGCACCATGAACCCCAATTCCCATTAACAATGGGAGAAAAATTAGAATGAATAGCATCAACAAGCGCAATGGGCTGCAGCGGAAAGATCAGGGCAAGATACTTGCCTGACAGAAGGCACACCCACAGTACATGCATTAAAAGCATGGACAACAGAATTCAACACATCAACCGGCTCCACCAAAACTACAGGAGAGCCAGCCGAACAAAATCGTAGCAACCGAAACAGGGACAACCAAAGACTGAAATTGGCAAGACGAAATTAACTCAACCCCAACATCACCAATAACGGGCAAACCAATGGGAGGCAGAATCACATAAATGTCCTAAGACACAGGCGGTAAAACAATAGGAAACAGATCAACAACATAAAGATTAGGAAGGATAAGAGTCGTATCCCCTAAATCCCCAACATCCCCATTGCCAACAGGAATGTCAATATCATCAGAAACCCGTAAAATTCAGTTTAGATAAAGAAGGAGCAGCAGGCAAGCTAGCATCAAGAGTAGGTCGGCTGTCACCAAAAGAATAACCAAGACGTTTATATTTGGGGCAAAAGAGAGGAAAATCATCCATAGTAACTTGCTGAAAAATAACCTAGCTTCTTTGGTCCTATCCAAATCTTGTACAAAAATTTATGCGTAATATCAATTTCCACCGGCACACAGGCAATACACGGGCGAGACCCCAACGCAGTGGCATTATCCACCTTAAGCGAGTTACTAAAGAGAAGCCCCAATCCATGCAAGATACGAGTAGAGAAAAAATGGGGACTCAAAGGGAAGAAGTCAACAAGCAAAAACTTAAATGGTTCAGCAAGAGCAAAAAACTCATATTCCAAAACAAAAAGAGCAGAAACGCCACGAAAAGAATTTCCGTATAAGATCATGAAATCTACCAGGAGATGATCCCGCTAAAGCTTCCAAAAACAAGCGGGACCTAGCCGATCCATCCATAAAACCAGGATCGGCTAAACGACAAATTGTTATTCTAGCAAAAGAACAAAAGAAACGAAAGGGGAAAAGAGCTTCCCTCGGCACGCTGAGGAAGAAGCCAAGCACCGCCGGCAGAGAGCGGCTAGGGCAAAGCCCTAGCCCACGACAAAGACAACGCCAGGAACATGTCGACATTTTTTGAGCAAGGTTGAGCCAATACTAAATTTTAAATTATTGATATTAATTAATGCTAAATAAAAAATATTGATATATATTGAAATTAATTCAAATAAATTATTATTAATGAACCAAAAAATGTAATTTAGGCTTCTTTTTATTATTTATTATTTAATTTGATGAAATAGATATTATTATATTTAATTACCTTCATAAATGACATGTTAATAATTAGTTAAGATATTATCTATGTTAGTTATAGTTTAACTTTCATAATTAAAATTGAAAAAAAAAACAGTATTACTAAGAAAGAGGGTTTTTATAGGCACAATAAAGAGGAGGGATAATGACGATAGTTATGATTAAAGTTTTGTTTGTGACGACTTTTTGACTTCTTCTTAAAGCAGTTTTTAAATACAAATTTTTTTACTTTTGAACTAAAAAACTATTTGAAGAAGCGGTAAGAAAGCCATCTCTATGAAGCCTAAGTTAATTTAAGCCTCCTCTAACATGGCCAAATAAGAAGAATTGTTTAATAAATTTAGTGAATTACTAAGCAATGATTAATTGAGATGTTATTTTATGCTAATTATGATTTAATTAATTTTATTAAGATTAATATATGATAAGTTAATATAATAAAATATCACAATCATTTAAATCCTCAAAGCATAAAATAAATAATCAAATAATTATCTAGTATTAATCGTATTTGATATTTGGTACACCAACTAATTTTCAGGATTTAACTGCTTATGAGCATAATAGTTATATAAACCATAATATGGCAAAAGATCTCACAGTTATCTCAAAAAAGGAGTTCCACTTGAATGGAATTGCTCTTAAAATTATCTACGAGCTGGTTTTACAAAGGAAGGAAACAGTCAATCACTGCTACCTGATTTACAAACCACCCAAATATTCCAGATCATAAAATAGTATAGCATTACTTCCTATAACTGGACTTAAACAGATAATTTATCTGCCTTTCTCATTTGCAGTAAGGAAGCCACTTCAAGCAACTGCTGAACCTTTTAAACGGCAAAATGGTGGTGATAGATGCTTCAAGCTAGCTACATCGAACCTCTCCATGAACCTTTGATCGGAAACTCTTGCTTTTGCAGCAGCAAACAGCTGGTACTCATCAAATACCGAAGACAAACACCATTTTTGCAGTTTTCTTAAACATCCAACGACACATCCTGTACGATGCTGCGGTTTACATACAAAAAATATATATTAGTGGAAAGGGTTCCGGTGTTGAAAGTGAAAAATAAAAAGTATTTACGTTTTGTTTGGGACGGCTTTCTTAGCTGCTTCTTAAAGCAACTTTTTAGTATAAAATTTTTATTTTTTTTATTAGAAAGTTGTTATAAGAAACAGTAAAAAAATCGTCCCAAACGAAGAACATATTATACCTTTCCTCTTTTACAATGGATAAGCAGCGGGTGATTTCGGATGTCTGCAAACAAAAAAAAAGAGCCAGGTTTGAGAAAGCTTTTTCTCAAAAATCATGAAAGATGCAATGCTTTAGCTGAATGTGCAGGTTTGATACCCAGAACAACTTTGAGAGCCTCACGAATGATCTCTTCTGGTATGTTAACAAATGGTTCCTGCGGAAAAAAAAAAATTGGTTTCAGTTTTCGGTTGTGACTGGCTAAACTTTTTTTTTTTTTTTATGAGAAACTCTTCTGCTTTGCGGCGAGTAAACCCCGATTGACCTAGCAGGCAACCCACACCATTTATCCGGGCCAACACTTAAGACTGTCACAGCCGCCCAAGAGATTCGAACCCGGGACCTGGGCTTTGCCCAGCTGAGCTCCCCCCACCTGAGCTAAGCCGCAGTGGGTGGCTAAACTGTTTCAAAAAGGATTGTTCATGATCATTATTGCAAAGATGTCATTCCACCAGTCAAAATAAGCTCGGTCGTAAATCCGTTTAGCGACTGCGACAAGCATTATCATGAGCTCAAAACGACACAATGGCTGACATGTTTGCTATCAATTAGTGGCTGCTAATTTGGAAGCTCGTGCAGAATTTGCATTCAGCTTCGGTTGCAATGCGGCAATGAAGAGATTGTTGCTAAAGGCTGGTTGCAACAGGGAGGATGTCAGTGAACATAGTTACAGCGAAAGGATCTCAAGGTATGCACTAGAGCGAGTTAGAGATTTGGAAAGGAGAATGGAAAAAATGAGGATGATTTTGGCCAATTAAAACAAGTCACAAAGGAGGTTGCAAGTTAAATGCGGCCATCTGAGATGGCAGTTGTAAAGTCAGCCGCAAATCAACTGTAATACTGTAATGTTGTTCATTTTAGAACCTAACGCCAAAGTTGAGACTTCGCTAGGTACCATGACCTCAGTTAATGTTCTTCAAATAGGTGCCTAAAGGCAAACAACACAATAATATTCGGTTAAATATAGTCAAACGGGTATTGAAAATGTAATTTTTAGCATTGGTCTGTGGAGAGAAAAAAAAATTGACATCAGTAGAAGGTTCCGGCGCGTCTATCACGGGAGACATCGCAAATTGACAACCATGATCAGGAGCATCTATTTATGAGTTATTTTATGTTATTGTATTAGTAGTATTATTATTTGTTTTAGTTTGACCTTTGTACCCCTATGAGGGAATTTAGTGAGTTGTAGCCCGGAGGACATGTTTGTCTTTGAGTTTTCTTCTTTGTGGAGGCCTATATGTAGAGGCCCTAGACTTTGTATTTGGGGGATGATTAATTAATAGAAAAATTCTGATTTCTTCTTGAGTTTGTGAGTTCTTGAGTGGTGAAGTCTTAAGGTGTGAGCAAAGCAACACCCACCCGTCGTCGGAAGTATCCCTAGCTCGTGGTTCACCTCCTCTCTCTTGCATCAAATCGGCAGTCAGTCCTTCTCCTTGCCTCCAACCGCCGTCCGTCCCCTCCCCTTGCTCCAACCGCCGGCCACCTTCCAATCAACCACCTTCCAATCAACCCCTTACCAAGCCCCATAATCGCCGGCCAAACCCATTTCCCCAAGCCCGCCGCCAGACCCAACCCCTTACCCTCTCTTAATGATGATTTCAATCATCATTATTGGCTACCTAAATTGTCCTAAATAATTTAGGAAAGAAATAATCAAATTTGAAATTTAAATTTGAATTTTAAATAATTTCCTAAATTAAACAACATAAAATAGGAAAGTCTCTACATTGAGTCTAATTTAATTTTAAATTAGATTTGATTGGATTACCTTGTTCCTAAATTAGATTCATGGTTTAGGAAACATTGAATTCCCCCTCAACCCTTTCCTTCTCCATGCATGCCGCCGCCTACCCCCTTGCACTAAATTGTGGAATTCAAATTTGAATTCTATTTTCCCTCCACCCCCATTAATTCTTAGGATCAATTACCTTCCTTGGTAATTAACCTAAAAGATCTTAAGCCCCACCTAACCCTAGCCGTCCCCTCCTCCACCCGAAACCACCAAACCGCCGACCCCATCCCTCCATGCCTCCTTCCCAAGCCGCCGGCCTTCAAGGAACCCAAGAGAGGAAGCTCCTTTGTCCATGGATGGCGGATCCAGAGTTTGATTCTGGCCTCGTCTACGATCAAGAAGGCTTCATTGGCATTCTAAAATCATCTTTCTTTGACCTTGATTTGGAGTTTGATGAAACCATAGAAGACTATGTGAATAGAATTCTCTTTCAATTGTCCACCGCCATCGATCACGCCTCTGCTCCAATAGGTGGTTAATTGTTCGCCGTCCTCCGACTCCTTCGAATCCGAGTAACTCTCTGTTGACCAATATTCTCGGCGCTCTCTGTTTATTAGTGGCATCAGTGTTATTGCTTAAATTATTCTTCCATTAAGTCCACTTCAACGAGAGAAAGTGGGGGAAACTTACAGGCAAATTTCTAATTGTTAAGAGGTGGATTCTTTGTTATCGCCGTAAGTGCTGCATAAGGTTGAATAATCTTATATATTTTGCTACACTATTTTGTAACTGTTTGATGTTTTGAAGTCAAATTCAAGTAATTCCTAGAATTTCTCTTGGTGACACATTGTTTAATAAATTGCATAGCTTAGATCACTTTTATTAATTTTTATGCAATTCCTGATTCAATAATGTTTCTTATCAGCATTAGTCAATACGAGCTATACGGATATTTTTGCGACAATATCAATTCCTGTCAAGCTAATTAAAGATGAAGAGACATTGGTTTTCAACAGACATAGCAAGCATACATGCCTTTGTATAATCACTCAGCTTAAGCTCACAGAATGCTAACACTTCGAGACATGTGCTCCAAGTTATGAACTCAAATGACTACTAGAAATCAATATATTAGGTGTCAATAACCTAACTCAAACAATAGGAAGGATGGAGCTCCTAATAAGCAATGGGCGACCAACTACTTTCTACAGGCGGTTCATATATAGTTCATCAGATACTTTTGCCATGACTTGATACAAAAATAATGCCCAAATACAAAGCCCCATTCACTTCCAGTGGCAAGTATTCAGCATGCAATAAACTTCAAAATTGAGCAGTGTCAGTAACAAATCAAGGTGAGCATGAGTATCACAAGAAAACAAGCATGTGAGTTGTTTGAACGATAGAAGAAAATGAGAATATGATACCACCTGCCAAACACAAAGTAATGGATTTTTTTAATGGAATGAGAAAGGAAAGAAAGAAAAAGATTACTACGCATGGTGTGAATCAGAAGCAGCTAGGCAAAAGAAAGGAGGCATTTGAAAGTGAATGATACACAGTACTGGCAAACTATAAATGCTAGTTGCTGGAAAACAGATTTATCTTAAAGAGGCATGTGAGCACATCAGAAAAGTAGCTAACGCAGATGAATTCTTGTGATCTTTCATTTTCTCAAGGAAGTGATCAAGGGGCAGAGAATCCTCAATACATCATTTAAATAAATGAATTAAAACAATAAAGAGAATGGAAAGATATAGAAGAACATGTGACCAGTTTTTTGTATAAGGAATACTATTTTGCTATATCAGAAAAATCAATAGCGGGAGGCTTATTGGCTAAAAGTAAAGACTGAAAGACTTCATTTCTGTCGGAGGCCGTCTTCCTAATAACAAGCAGCAGCTTCTTGGAGGATTAACTATAGGAAATAAGAAGGGGAAAACTGAGTAAATAATTGATATTCTACAATAATTGAATTTTTTTTTCCAAGGAAAAGACAACGATATTTCAGCCACAAAATACCAGGCACAAGATTCTCCTCAAGCACACATATCAACTACAGTTTCCTTTGAGTCTCTAATCCTTTTCATCAAGATCAACTTAGTGGTTGTTGGGTTTAGTGAAAAAAGGTGTAAAGTAAATAGGTACCTTTGTGTGTTTGGTTTATTGCAGTAACGTTGCAATTACTTCACATCAACAAAATTTTTGTTCATTCCCTTCTCAAAAGCCTTGTAAAGTAAATGCAACCAACTGTTTTCATTTACACAGCAAGGCTTTATTTATGCTACAAAGTATCCGGCGTAAACCACACAGCTACAACTGTTAAAAAAGCTTGAAATAACAATCGAGTTTACTCAAAATTAGCATCTACAATGTGTGTGGTATATAACATAATATGGATGTTAAAGCATTAATTAAAGATTAATTTTGAATTAGTTCCAAGTTTACTCAGAATTGAATCATTTTGAGCTGACTCTAAAATGATTTCAAGTTTATTTAGAATCAAAACATTTTGAGTTGCATTGACTTGATTCAAAATTGTATCAATTTAGAGTGGAGTTGATAACCAAATTCCAAATTTGAGCAAATCCAAATTCATTAGAACTCGACTCAATATCACTCAGACATGCAATCCATAAACTTTAATTGCAATCCATAAACTTTAATTTTTGTTTTAATCTTTTACTCATTTTATTGAAGCTCAACATATCATGTGTAAACTTTTTAGGCCATTAGAATAATCAATTATCCTTCTCATTTTTTCCATAGCAACCTATCTTCGCTATAAAACTAAATTAATGTAAATTTTGAATTAGAGTAACCATTAAAATGAAATCATAAACCAACTGCTTTTTTTTTCTTCTTGGACTCTGCAAACTTATTTTAAAAGTCAATATCTACATTCTTTTATTTTTGGCTAGAAATTTGAATTCTTAGGAGAGCTCTTAGCAATATAATCATGAAAATCTTTGCATTTCTAACTCAGATGGGTACCCCCTTATCATGGTCTTAGCTAAGAAACTATTATCACACAAAATTCTAGCAAAAAATAAAACTATAAATTAAAAACACACAAAGTTAATCTGATAAAACACCAAAAAAGGTTATCCTTTATTAACATCAATTGTTATTTCTGCAGCCTATCACTAATTAGAATTTAGTTTAATGGGAAACAAGATAAATGCTTGTCTCCAGTTCATTTGAAAACTCCAAAAGTATGACATTAGATATAAATTTCAAATCAATGCGGAAGCAGCAAACAGATCCCACTAATAGCAGTGCATTTTCCACCAATTTGTGCCCTGGAATCCTTCCCATCCCCTACTCTATCAATTACATAAGGCTTGTCTCAGTTTCATAAAAAATAATTTCAACTTTCCATTAAAGAACAATTGAAAGGATCCAGAGAGAGCAGCCAATTGGACCATCAGTCGCCACTATGAGAAATAAATTCCTCCCGCTAGAACATGAGTATTTCATGCCTCATCAAGATTAGGCACATGACACCACATAGTTCTTATAACATGAAGCAAAGTAGAAATCAAATTCAGAACTTTCTATCGCCATGAAGGAAAAAATTATTCATAAAAAGACATCTTGATCACAACTAGAAGACGTGACCATATCCTATAATCAACAAAAACTTGACTACGGTTAATTCAAATCAGGCATGTTCAAGTAATCATGCTCAAATCATGAAGGTGTTGAGAGGATTTTTAAAGCTTAAAATCAATGTTGATTTGTAATTACACCCAACAAATGATGAATCTAGCAAATTAGCCATTTTCTAGAACTTGCTTTCTGGCTTGAAGCAGACAAATGCCCCTCAACAATTCCCTGAACCGAGAGAAATTTTTATATGCGGTGCGGATACATAGAGGTAATCAATCAGAAAATAAGCAAGCAATTTTCCCATTAACCAAACGCCCCTCATCTTCATCACAAAACCAAGAAAATAAATAAAATCATTACCTTGTGCCCCTCAATTCCAAAATGGAAGAGCCTAATCCCATTGACATTTAAAAACTCCATGTTAGCCTCCGGGTATTCCTCCGGGCACAAATACCTGAAATTACCACAGGTCCACAGTAATCCATTTAGTAAGTCAAAAAAAAAAAAAAAAAAAAAAAACTGAAAAGTACAGAACATAATGAAATCGAAGCGCTCACACGACAGAGCGAAGCCGTAGAGTTTGGAGGAAATTAAAATTAGCAGGTTCAGGAAACCCCGAACGAAAAACGCCGGTTTCCACCACCGCGAAGTTGAGCGGTGGCAGAAGCAAGTCCTCTTCATCCTCCCCGGCGCCAACAAAGACGGCAAACTCCTCAAATTCTGCAGTTCTCCCCGGCGGCTGTCCCATTTCAGTGGACTTCAAAAGATTTATTCGCTATAATATCATGACATAGCGATTGAGAAAGTAATTATATAGAGATGGCAGATATAAGAATTGCATGGAGGATGATTTCCAGAAGAAGTGCGAAAGTAACGTCTTTCTGATTTCTTGCTGCAGTAGCCAAACATCGTCAACTCTTATATAGAGATCGACAAGTTAGGTTTAAGACAAAGGCGGAAGGAACTTTAGGGGGTATTGGCGCTACGATTTCTTGTGCATATATCATTGTGCCGTCCATAGTCTAAAACAATGCTCCCTTCATCACATGCGTCATCATTTAGCTTTGAATTCACACACATGACATCTTATGCATATACAGATGAAAAATAAAATAAATGTATTATATTATTAATATTTATAAAATTTTAAACTATTTGATTGAGTATATCATAAATATACAGTGAAAGAAGTGGCGGGAAATATATGGAAAAGACTAGCAACAGCTAGGGGTACAACCGAGTCAAGCAAACTCAAAAGCTGACCCTAACTTGAATAGTTAACAGGCTCGATGAGTCGAGCTTATCAAGCTTGCGAGTCAAGCTCGAACACGATTCAGAGCTCGATGGATTATAGAGCTCGAGCTCGAACTAACCTTTACTCAACTCGTCAGCTCGTCGAGCAACTCGCGGAGGTGACATTCCGATGCGAAAAGGAAATCACAGTACGACACGAGCGGGAAAACAAAATCTCGACGAGAGAAAATGAAATGACGACGACGGAGTTGACAAGGCATGCTGGTTGACCTGGGGACGACGGAGCTCGCGTGTTACTAGCATGCTCAGGACGGAGCTCGACGAGCCGCTCGATGTGAGACGAGTCGAGCTCGACTAGAGTTATAGCGCGAGCTCTATACCTGAATTTGGTAGTAGATCTCGGCTCAAACGCTGTCTGGCTCAAAGTTAAGCTCGACTCATTTGCACCCCTAGCAGCAGCAAGCAGCCAATATCACTTTTACCCAAATTATGTGTTTGGAATTCACTCAACACAAGAGAATTCCAAATCCACTCAAATTTAAGAAAGCAACAAATAACTACATTTTGAGTGATTGATTTGGGCTCAATTGGATCCGGATTGAATCATTTGTGTGTTATTCTCATGGAGACGTTCAATTCAACTTCAAATTTACTAAAATTAGAGTTCAGAGGGTTCTGAATTTTACTTTACAAGATTTCAATTCAACAATTCATCGAGATTCATACCCGATGAAATTGATTTTTTATAATTTATCAAGACAAGTTAACTTTTCTTTAATTTAATGTTGTAGATAAGATATAATTGTATGTTGATATGAATAGTGCAAATATCATTTATAATATTCTTCTCTAATAGATTTATGTGTAACATTAATGCGACATTAATTATGAGGATAATCATTAATCATCTTTTACATATTTCAAATAAAATATTTTAAAATACGATATTTTCTCCTAAAAAAAGTATGCATCATTTGTAGACATGAAACTCTCAGAAAAAATAATATAATACTGTGAATTTTATTAAATGCTAATAAAATGTTTTGATTTTAAATGGTTTTTCTTTTTTATTTTATTTTATGAAAATACTGTATTTCTCAGTATGTGAAAGACAATAGACACAATATATTAAAAAATATATAATATTATTACAAGCTAAAAAACATTTAATAAGTTGGGTATTATACTTTAAAAAGTGGATTTAACCAAGAAAAGAAGACCCTTGTGTGAGAAGTATCTAATTGAGATGTGTAGTTAAAGGAAAATATATGCATTATTATAAATTTCTATATAAATTATTATATAAGCTCATTGTAGATTTGAATAGTCAATTATTTAAAAAGTAAAATTTAGGTGAACCAATAATACAAGTTCAGTATAAAACTGATCAAATACATAGCATGATTGAAATACTTTACTTGAAGACCAGCCCACTTTGGCCACCTCACCATTCGATCAATAACCGATCAACTCATTAAGGATAGTTTCACCCATATGTCATTGAATTCTATTGGATAACCCATAAATTACTAGGAGACTTCAATCCCAACAGAGTTGGTTGGGCTAGCTCAACCTTGGTATGACTGTTGCAAGCTAGATTAATAGAATATTTGTGTGACATGATCGATATTATCCTAATAAACTAAGATGACTCACAAATAGATCTACCAATTCAAATAAAAATCTCCAAATTTATGATTAGTTTATAATCCTTTTTAAACTCAACCTAGGTTGACTATACTACTTAAATTTAACCCAATGTGTGTTGATTTGGAATTATTTCCAAATCTAATTAAAGTTTTATTTTGGAAAGCTTTGACGACCAAAATTTATATAATTGATTAGAGAGTTGATTATTTTTCTAATTAGTTGATTTGATTGAAGATTTAATTGAGAATTTGATTGAAGATTTAATTGATGCATTAGTTAGGGAATATTTGATTGGCTTTAATTAGATTATTTAACTAGTGCACTGATTGAGAGATCTAATTGGCATGATTATATCTTTACATTAAATATTTTTTTATTAGATCTTATGTCAAATTTATAAATAAGGCCTATGGCCGTCCATTCAACCACTCCCTATTCGCCCCTGATCTCACGCCTATTTACGGGCCATGCCACTCCATAAAATCTATAAATAGACCTCTCATTTCTCTTAAGAGGGGGACTCAAGCAAGAAGAGAAGCAAGAAGAGAAGGAAGAGAAGGAAGAAGCTCCTCCTCGACCACCGCCGGAACCTCGCTGGACCACCGCAGGAGTCTCGCCGGGCCACCACCGGAGCCTCGCTGAACCACCGCCAGAGCCTCACCGGACCACCTTCAGAGCCTCGCCGGACCACCGCTAGAGTTTCGCCGCACCACCATCTCAAGGCCCGACGTTCAGACCCGACGTTCTACTGAAGACCCAACATTCAGGCCTGTCCGACCTCCATCAAAAAACAACGGTCTTTCTGACCCCGGTCTCCTGCCGACTAAGGTCTTTTCGACCTCCGTCGCCTACTGCGGTCCGTCCGACCTCCATCACCAGACAACAGTCTTTCTGACCCCGGTCTCCTGCCGACTACGGTCCTTCCGACCAAACAAACATGTATATGTAACTCCTACCATGTAATGCAACCTATATGATGTACATTTGCTACATCAATCCGGCCTTCTCCCTGAGCAGGGCCTCATTTGTAATCGAATACAAATACTAGTGGATTCATTCAAACTGGGCCAGACCCCGTGGTTTTTTTCCCTTTTCAGGGTTTTCCACATAAAAACTCTGGTGTCTCTTATGAATGTTTCACCCCCTCTCTTATCTGCTTGTGTGCTGGATCTTCGTATAATGTTAAGACGTTAAACCATATATTTCTCTACCGCCGCGAATATTCCAGGATGCAACAAGAGTATTAGAGAGCTTGAGTGTCTATTGCAATCCCTATTGTTTTCTAATATAGTGAACTCATCATCCCCTCCATGTGGATGTAAGCATCTTCGCCGAACCACATAAATCATCATATTATTTGTCTTGTTTGTTGCGTGATTTATTATTTTTGCTATGTTTTTTGCACAACAATGTGGTCCCATGCGACACATTGAGTCACATTTAACCTAATAGACTATACGGTTTGAACAATGTTTAAATTATATTCAAACAAATTATAAGCTATGTTTAAACAAGGTTTAAACAAGTGTTACTCATATTGAGATGATCGACTTCGTTGAAAATAATGAACTTTATAGTATAGAAAATTTAATTCATTAAAGCAAATTTATAGTATAAAAATTTTAATTTTCGTACTAAAAAGCTATTTTAAGAAGCAACAAAAAATCATCCCAAACGAAGTCATAATCACACCAAGAAAATTAAAAGAGAAATCTAACTGCTAGCTGGCCCCATATCTTCTTTTAAATAGTCTAAGTCATAAACCCTAAACCCTAAACCCTAAACTCTAAATTCTAAGTACTAAGCCTTAAACTCTAAATTATAAATCCTAACTTCTAAACCTTAAATCCTAAGTCACTTTCTATAATTATACAAGAGCTAGAGAATAACTAATTTTAATTAAAGAATAATCAATTGAAATTAGAGTAGAAATAAAATACTTTAAAATAATTTTATTCTTAATTTTAAATTACAAGTAGAGTAAAGCTCCAAAAATCAGTGAGCCCGAGCAGAAAAAATTTCTATATATTTTTTGAAGTAGGGCAGCATAGAAACGACGAATCACGTGGAGCGAAAGCAAGCCAGCGTCATGCCACGCGTCTGTGGCGTCCTTTTCGTATTCTATTAGATTTATTGAGCTAAATTACAAATCAGAAAATCTGTAATTGTAATTTAAAAATGATCGAGACAAGAAATAAAAATTTTTTTATGCAGGACATTCTAAGAATATGCGCACTGTACGCTAAGGGAATGGGGCCCGCTGTCCGCCTCTATTTTCGCATCCTGGAGAGAAAGACACTGTGGGGCCAAAAACTGTTAAAACCACCAGTTTCTTTTTCCCCCAATTATGACGTGTCAAATATCTAATGCAATCAAGCATTACTTTATTATTTCCAAAATAATTCTGCTTTTGATAGTAAGTGAGTCTGAGTAGACTCGCATTAGACTCTATAAATTGAATTTTTATTCTATTCAGTAAACGTACGTAGAGGAAGGTTCGGTTTTAGGCAAAAAAGTATCTGTACCGAGTTTTTCGCGCCTGTACCTAGTTTTTTGGCGCTTTTTTGCCTAAAATCGAACCTTCCTCTGCGTACGTTTACTGGATAGAATAAAAGTTCCTATAAATGACTCGTAGATCAAATCTGATGAGTTAACGAATTAAATTTGAATTAAAAAATAACTCAATTATAACTAGCTTATTTAATATATATATATATATATATATATATATATATATATATATATATATATATATATATATATACTTAATATATATTAATATTTAAGATTTTAATAATAGTCGTTAAAAGTATTTAAAAATTATATACTACTTGATAATATTTATATAATTCTTTATATTTTTATATCTTCTCATTCTCTTTATTATTCTGTTATAATACTTGAATCATAATTAGTTTGTTTTTTTTTTCATAATAAATGAGACACCTTGAACTCTTAGAATAAAGTTCTAGCATGAGCCTATTAATTAATCAAGTTCAACCTCAAGCTAGGGTTGACTTGAGCATGATTCGACTCATTTACAACTATTTTTACTAACATAATTATAATAATTAGTGCAATACAATTATTCACTAATTATTTAAGAATGTGTATTGATGCATGTATTTAAATAATGATGTAAGCATTATTTTATCCATTAATTATAACGTTATTAATATGATGAAACTAGCTATCATGTAAGGTCAACACATATTAGGCCATCTCCAAACGAACGACAAATAAGTATTTGTACCTATTTGTCGTTCGCTGCTTGCTCCACCCAAAAGCTAATTTCAGCGGAATTTACATGACGTGAACAATGCAACGCCATCACAAACATTTTTTTTTTTCCTTTTGAAAAAATCATGAAACATAGGAGGATGATGAAGATGAATTCACCTATTCGGGTGAGCATTTGAAGGAGAGAACTATCAACGACATAAAGATAGCAATTCTGTCATAAACAATGTAGCAATTAATCTCCGACAAAAAAAGATAAATGTATTTTTGGAGAAAATTATATAATCATATTGATAATTTGGTCAAATAATAAAAAAAAAGACTTAATTTGCAAATTAATAATCAACAAAGTTATAAATTTTTATTACATAATATTTAGATTTTTTATGAATGAGATGTTAGAATAATTAAATATAATAATTATGCGAGACGTCGCAATAATTATTTTAAGTATGTATATTTAATTATATAAACCATTAAGTGGCCCATATATTTAATTATTAGAATTTAATTATTTATTTGAAATCCTATTGGTCAAGAAGAGATGATTTGATCATTCGTTTATGGACCGTTTGATCAAATAACTCCTAAGCGGTTATTATAACTTTTATGCGGTTATTGTAACCAATCCGTAGGAAATAACTACCGGTCCTCTCTCTCTCTCATTATATGAGGAGTTGCTTTGCTCCATAGAGAATTAACTCATGAAAGAAGAAAGTGAAGGGAGAAGGGAGAGAAACCATAGTTTGGAATTCGACGAATTCAAGATGAATCAAGATATGTTTTTCTTTCGATTAAAGGATTGTGAAAATCATCTTGTTTAAGATCTTGAGGATTTAAGACTTATGTAAATTTCAAGTTTCCGTTTCGATTTCTTTTACATATAATAATGATGCGAGTTCTTATGAATGTTAGAGAACTCATAATGCATGTTAGGAGTTCTTCTACTATTAAAAGAACTTAATCTTTAAGAAAGTTCTTATACGAATTCGAAAACTTGAATCGTATATGCGAGTAAAGTTCTCGTATGAGATTTAAGAACTCCATAAAGTTTTTACATGAGAAATAATGTACACATAATATTTATTTTTTTTTGTGTTAGAGATGAAATTTAATTGAAGATAATATAATATATATTATTTGATCTCTGATGTTATATTACAGTAATATTAAATTAAATTCTTAAATTTTAAGTTCATTATTTTTAAATTTGATCAGAAAAAAATTTAAATTATTTTTCTCATACTTTAAATTGTTTATTTGGGCGTAGGTACCGTTCGAAAATAAATTTATATACAAATTATTAGAAGTTTACTATTTCTGATGGATCAATAAAATTGAGAAAAATCTTGTATATTTATGTGAGAATTATTTTTAATTAATTTATAGAAAGACAATAATATAAATTAAATTTAAATATTAATTTTCTTAGGAATATGATACTTTTAAAAGAAATTTAGTGTTCATATTAAGAGGATGAGTCTTGATCGATAAGTTACTAAAAATTGATTTGATCGAGGACCATCGAAACTCAAATATTAAATTTGGGACAATCTAAACTCTTTATTTAGTAAACTCATTGTCAAGTTGAATGTATCAATGAGAGGAACACAACGACACTAAAATTGATCTAATCTGATCCCAAATGGATCAAAATCAATGGCTTGATGCATATTTGGAAGCTTCAAAATATTAATTTGGCCACCAAATGATGTCCAAATATGGCATGCTTATAGTCGAATCGAGCGGCTTGACTAGACGAATCCAACGAGCCAAAAATCACTTAATTTTGACATCATTAAGACTCTTAAAAACTTAACCAGCACTCTATATTTAAGGGAATCAATAATGGTTATACGCTGGAACACTCCAAAATTACTCTAGATATTCTCTGTATTTACCGAGCATGTCACTCTAAAAAAAATCTATAAATAGGTCCTCACTCTTTGTATGGGGAGGCTTGGACTTTGAGGACTTGAACTTTGGGCTAAATATTCAAGAAAGATTTAAGGTATGAATCCCATAGCACCGCTAGCAAACTCTCGTTACCCAATCGCCAGCACCAGACTTTCATTGGCCAAACGTCCACTCGGCTGCCACAGCTAGACCTCCACCCAACAATTGTTATCGAACCTTCATCCAGCTGCCATTGACGGGACTCCGCTCGACCACCTTCACTTGATTATGGTCCTTTCAACCCCAGTTTCTCGACTACAATCCCTTCATCCTCGGTTTCCTAGCTACTATCCCTTCGACAATCGCAATCTAATTATAGTTCCTCCGACCTCTATCACATGACTGTGCTCCCTTCGACGTCCATTACCCATCAACTATGGTCCCTCTGACTTTTGTCCCCAACCAACTACGGTATCTACGTCCTTGCTCACCCGACTCGCTCACCCAGTTAAGGACTCTCCAAACTCCATCACCAGCCCACTACAGTCTTACCAACATCAGTCATCTTATTATGGTCCATTCAAATTCCATCGCCCTACTACGGTCCCTCCAACCTCCGTCTCCTAACTATAGACCATCTGATCATAGTCGCCCCCTGACTACAATCCCTCTGACCACTGTCGCACGACAACGATCTCTTCAACTATCATCATCTAGCAGCAATGGTCTCTCCAACTTCCGTCATCTATCGACTATGGTCTCTCAAACCACAATTGCTCGTCGACTATACTTTTCATCTGACCTCCGTTATCTGCACATTGTGGTATCTCCAACATCTGTTGACCAACTACAGTCCCTTCAACCTCATTCGTTCGACTATCATCCCTCCGATCTCAGTCATCTGATTATGGTCCCTCCAACCTCGCTCACGTTGCTATGGTCCCTCTACCTCAATTATTAGGGCTGCAAACGAACCGAGCCGAGCGAGTATGTGAGTGTTTATGTTTGTGTTCATTTAATATCAGCATGTTTAAGTTTGGTTCATGTTTGTTCGAGCTTTATTGTTTGTGTTCATGTTTGGTTCATTTAAATTAAATAGTGTTCATGTTCGGTTCATGTTCAGTTCATGTTCATTAGTTTAATGCTTATCGAGCTTGTTCGCAAACATATTTAACGAATTTTTTTAACTGTCAAACAAAAATGTTCATGAACATATCTATGAACAAACACATTTATAATAAAAGCAGTTGTCTATTTATTAATTCTATAGTCAAATATTAATTATTTTTATCGAGCTTATTCACAAGTTCAAAATCAAACACGAATCGAGTTTTTTATCGAGTTTGTTCACGAACTTCAAATGATGTTGTTCGCGAACATAAATGAGTCAAACGCATTAGTGTTCAAGTTTGTTTATTTAAGAATCGAGTATTTAAAATATTGTTTAAGTTTGTTTGTTTAGTTAATTAAACGATCACAAACGAGCTTTAATCGAACCGAACAACGAGTAGCTCGGCGAACGTTTGGTTTGCTTGCAGCCCTATAAATTATCCACCCAACTATAGTCCCTCTAACTTCTGTTGTTTGATTATGGTCCCTCAGACCTCCGTTGCCCGCTTACGGTACCTCCGATCTCTGTAGCCCGACTATAGTCTCTTCGATCTCCATTGCCCGACTATGATTCCTTTGGCCTATATCGCTTAACTACGACCCTTCCAAACTCCATCGCCTGGCTATAATCCCTCCAAACTCTGTTACTCGACTATGATCCCTATAATATCCCAAGCTCGATTACAGTCTCCTCAACCTCTGATATCTGATTATGATCACTCTAACCTCCCAATCTTGATTGTGGTCCCTTTAAACTCCCAAGCCTGAGTACAATTTGTAGGCCACCATCACCCTACTACGGTATTTTCAACCTCCACTATCTACTGACTATAATCCTCAAAGCCCTATCCCATCGCTCGACTATAGTCCCTCCAACCTCAATCGCCTAACTACGAACTACGATCCCTCCGACCATTGTCACACAACTAAGTTTCCTTTTAACATCTATCTCTAGATTACGATCCTTAGATTTCTATTGCCTGCCAACTACGATCCTCGAACCACCATTGCCTAACTACGATCTTGACGACCAAACAAACAAACCAAATGCAATAAACCATATTTTAACCTAGTCAAAAAATATTTTAAAAGTCATTATAACTCCATTTTGTAATTTGTCTTTGCCATAATATAGATATTATTATGCTTTAATTATTATATTTTTTTATGATTTTATGGGTAGTGTAGATATGAATAGAAGATGTTTCTTATTTATTTATATTTTTTTAAGAAATTGACACGTGTTGGTACAAGTGAGTTTTTGGGACTGATAGATATTTGTTTTACAAATTGATTCCATCATATCATTCTAGATATGCTTAGCTAATTTATGGATATATTTTATAATTTTGGAATCCACGAATTTTGAAGATATAAAAGGATATTTATAAATTTTGCACAAAAAACTAAAGTATTACCATAATTACCAAAATACCCTTATATTAATTTATAAAAAAATATAACTCCACTTAACATAGGTTATTAAATGGCCTCATCCCTTTCATTTTTCTTAGGTCCGAGAAGAATAAAATGTAATTAATGGAAAAGAGAGGAGATGAGAGAAAAAGATTGGTTTGGAGGACTAGGTCAGTCAAATTAAAAAAAAATTGCTTGTCTCGAGGTAGCTTACCATTGTCCTACCTCTGGTTTTAATGATTTTGTGTATTTTGTGGTTTATGAATTTTAATTTTGTCCGAATTAATAAAAGTTACGATATCTCATTTTTTAGTAAACTTCTATGGTATAATTTTTATTATGTCATAGTTTCAATCATTCTGCATATATCAACAAAAATATATTAAATTTTCACTTAATAATTTTATTTTTACTTTTGGGAAAATGTCATAAATTGAGAAATTTAGATAAATAATTGTCAAACTATCATTATATTAGTGTATGACAAGCATACTTGTTACAATACAACTATTGTGAGTACATACATGTGAAAAAGAGTACACTATATTTTTTTATGAATTCTATTATTCTTGATTTACAAGCAAATTTTATATGCATTAAAATGATAAAATAAGTTAAGCATTGAGTAGGATATTGCATATTTTTCTTGTTATACATTGTGTGAAATGTGTATATACAATAAAGGCTAGCCATAAATGATTAACTGAATCAGAATTGATTGGAGTCATGTTACCTTGTAGAGGAGGGTAGGCCGATAGGCTTTCCTTTAAAATGATATTTATGGTGTAATCCTAAATGATATTAAAATAGATGCATAATGAGACAGATTGTTATGATATGATACGCCAATGTGCAAGAAGTGACGACTTTTAATATGAAAGTACTCTAACCCAAATGTCATGTGATATGAATGAATCTTGTAAATATAAATGATATGATTGAGACATATTTTTGTAGCGTTGGCTTATAGGACTGAATACAAGAAAACGTTACAGACACTCAGATGTCATATCTTGCTTATATTGATTTCATTACTTGTATATGCATATGGTAGGAGTATATATGATAGATTGCATAAACAATATGACATGGCATAACTTAGATGACTGATGCAATATATCATAAGATGGATCATTGATTATGAATTACAAGAAACTATAGAATACATACAAATTATACAACATAGCATGGACATTGTACGATATGAATATGAATATGACATGTATACATATTTTTTGAACTGAGATAGATAGAAGAAATTCTATAATTAATGGGTATATAAATGATAGAGTTTGCAGATCCATTGTGTGTGGTTATTGATTACTAATCACAACTCCTATAGATTTACAATTATATTGAAGTTTACTGATCATATGGCTGATCGATTACTATTTTATTAATTGTCACATACTTTTTATAGCTATATATTCATATTGATAGTTATTGAATGATTATATGCAGATTGTTTCTAATGTTTTTCATTGATTTCAATTATAATTTCTAGTAACCTACTAAGCTACTAGCTTACTATATTATTTTACATGTTTTCAAGAAGATGCTAGGATCCAGGAATTTAGGTTTTATTTTTATTTTTATATTTTCTTTTGTTTATTATTTTGTAGTTAAAAGCTAAAAGATAAATTGAAAAATGTTTGAATTGAACTTCTGACTATTGTACAAGAATTTTCAGAGATGAATATATTTTTATATTTTGATGTATACAATTTTTAGTTGTTTCTGTTGGATTGATTTATATGGATGAATTCATAAAAACTCTAATTGATTAATTAAGAGATTAAAATAAATTATTCTTCTAAAATTTGATTTTGAGGTGCTACACCAAAGGTCTCTTAAGATTAGCTCTCACCCGATTGAATTCTTCCAACTCAAACTATGTAATGTTCTCTACTACATAGTACCGACTTCTTCGAATGAGGAAGGGCATCATTTGTAATCAATGACAAACACCAGACCCGTGAATCTTTTTTAATTTTTAGAGCTTTTTTACATAAAAATTTTGATGCCTCCTATGACTCTTGCACCATCTTTTTTATTTGTATGTGTGTTGAATCTTCATTTAAAGCTAAAGACATTAAACACTTTATCTCTCTACCGCTACAAATCTTTTGACACACATGTCTTGAAATAATTTAATTTATTTTTAGATAAATATAATATTTAAAAAACAATTGAAAGTTTGGGTGGGCTAAGTTCATAATTGATTATGGTGGACCGACTAATTGGGCCTTTATCCGCATGATATGGCGCCATATCAAAATCAGCCAGGCTTCAGCCTTAGTTGAACAATTAATGCATGGAGTTGATTTAGTTCGTTCTGATTAGATCAGACCAAATGAATGTACTGGTTCACAATTCTTGAAAAGAACAACAACCAATGCATGAACATTAATGGATACAAATTGTCTTACTGTTCATTGTAATTACAATACATAAATACATATAGGAATGTCAATAATTTGCAGAATCTACAATTTTAAAACAATCCTTCGAAAATTCTAAAAACTCACGGTCTATTTGGGACGACTTCAACGTTTTATAAAGTTGGTTGTGAAATAGCTGTGAAGAAAGCAACTTCATTATTATGATCATAAAAATAGTTTTCCATCACAAAAAGTTTTAAAATACAATGAGAAAACAACAAGAAAGCAATACCCAAACAAAATTATAGCTATTGTCTAAAAAGCAAAGCACTCAAAAAGCTATCTCAAACAGACCTTCAGTTTGGCGTATTTACAGCCCTACTTATGAAATGACAGATTGCAATCTTTGGGTCAATTTTAATTTATGTGTATGAGGTTTAAATTTTAAATTTACAATAGTTGTTTATGAATAGTCTAAAGGAAAAAAGATGGCTGTTCGGATCTCCTATGAAAACAAAGGAAGAAAACCTAATCCAAATGAGCTAAGCTATTGCTGCGATGACAGCATACTACAGAGAAATTGATGCCTTCCAAGAAATGGCAAAGGAGAGTCAATTACCCAATGAAACAAATTTCAAAGAAGAAAATTAATCAACAACTCTTCTTTTGTGATTTGATGTCAGACTATTTTGGCTCCTTGTTGTTTAAGAAAAAGTCTTCTTGCTTCTTTCCTATCCTTTCTGTTCTTATGAATCAAATAATGGAGTAAGAAAATTATTGAGATAACTCAAAAAAGTACATTTTGTGTTCCCTGCAAGTTAAGTTAAATGAGTTTTCTAATACATGATGCCAAGAACAAGCTATAAGCCATATAGCAAACAGGAATAATGAATTAAGTACACCTTAGATCATCTCCAGCCGAAAAATTCATTTTCCACACCAAAATACAGTAATATTTTAAAATGTAGTAATTCATCTTCAACCAAACTCTATTTTTGAACACACAAAAAAATTTCATGTATATTCTTTCTCAACCATACGCACTAGCCTTTCTCCCCTCCGCTTTCTCTATTTCGAACGAGAGAATGGCATGCCATTTGCTGTTCGCGTTCGATTGGAGAAGTTCACGAACGTCAAACAGGGGTATGGAGTTTGGTTGAAGATGTCCTTAGAGAGTCGGCTCAAAATAGTACAGAAAAAACAAGAGGTTCTCTGGATTTTAGGATTAAGTACATTTGGAACTCGGTTTCTAGATTATGGATAACAGGAGAAGTCTTCCAATTTGTTTTTGACAGCAAGATAATGGAAGTGCTTAAAGCTTTAAACAAGCGATTCCAAAAGAATAATAGCATGTTGCATATTAATAATAAAGAATTCCCAAAATAAATTAATAAATAAAGAAATTTAATGAAATACTTACAAATGTTGAAGTGAATACATAATAATGTCTGTCTGGAAACTTCTCACGACTCTTAATTATCTTTTCAACTCCCAGTATGAAGCTCAGAACCCCAGTATGACACACTTGCCAGAAAGCTAGCCACATACAAACAATCAAAGAGAAATAATACATGTATCGAAGCTTTTGGCTGGAAAACATAAATGAATAATGTGACCCATAGATTTTTTTCCCCTCCATTCAAAATCGCTGACATGTATTTATGTTAGAAATCTTCAACTGATTTAGCATACTTTACAGTCAAAGCGAGAAGATATTGTGGCCAAAGAATGTCAATCCTACTAAACCTGACCTTATTAAAAAACTTATGTTCAGAAATATCTTGTTAGCAAATTTAAGAAGCCGAGATTATTAGCTATTCTATGATGTCCCATAGAGGAATGATGAAGTGCATGATGAGGTCAATGCGTAGGGGATGTTAGACATAGGTCCCTGCTCTTGAGTCAGTTCATGAATGTCTTTGACAATGTCAAAGACCGCCTCTGGCTGAGCCAATTTCAGGGCACATTCAGACATCTTTTTGAGTTCGGCAGAGTCGGGTCCGAACCACCGAGCAACCAGTTTTGCAGTTTGTTTGGAGCTTTTGCAGAATACCCCAGCGCCATTGTCCACCACATAAGGCACATTGCCAACTTCCTGAATCATGTATCAAGACTAATTATGACATCCTTCTATTAGAAATCAACTTTAAGAAGCATAAGCGAAAGTATTAAACGAGAATTTGACTTTTATCAGGACACAATAGAGAAAAAGGATTCATATAGCCGATCCCACGTAGTGGGACAAAGGCTTGATGTTGTTGTTGTTGTTGTTGTGCTTCATCTTACTTAAACATTCATTTAAATTGATTTAATTTAGTATTCATCTAACTTCCAAACTATTCATTCCATCTACCTACATAATGTACAAGCTCTTTGTGGTCTAATAAATCAGTAATATCATCAAAAATAACTTTCAAAACATTGGAAAGCTTATAACAAGTGGGGTGGGCGTCGCTTTGGTAATAAACTTCTATCTTGTTGCTTTAAAGCTTTTTATGTTTTAGAATGATTAATTTATATATAGGAGATATGATGGAGCCATAGTGTGTGAGTTAATTTAACCAAGGGTGAAAGTATGATCAAACATACAAACCTGTCCGGGAATGAAGTCATTGAGGATTATCGGGAGTCCCCTAATCAAAGCCTCGGCAATAGTTCCAGGTCCAGCCTAATACAATAGAGAATATCAATAGAATCAGGAATAAGATGATCACTCATATAATAATACATATGAACAAATGTTATATACCTGCCTTTGACTTCCAAAGTAAAGTTTTAAGGTTCAAATCTAAAAAAAAGGAAGAATATCTATAACATACCTTGGTTATAATACAGTCACAAGCCCCCATCCATTTCTCCATCTGGGTTTCAAATTCCCTAATCTGCAGCAAATGCAAGTTGGGATACTTTAATAAGCAAATCCATCTAAGCATCGAAGCTAGAACTTTGCAGGCAAAGAAGGATTCATACCTTCACAGGGATTTTCCACTGAAGCGATTGAAGAGTGGAGCTTAGAGTTTTATTCCTTCCACAGATAACAACAAGCTGTCCTATAGATTTGCCTTCGGAGGCATCATACAGCGATTCTGCGAGGGCCTTTGCAGTCTTCTTGACTGGACCCATCCCCTCACCACCACCCATCAGCAACACAGCTGGAAGATCAGGGTCCATCTCAAGCTCTATCCTCAGGTCATCCTATACATCATTTAAGGTTTGATATTGTGAAATCTTGCTCGAGAGGAAGAAGCACTTCCTCTTCTTGATCTCGAAAGAGGAGGGAGAGGGAAGGGGAGAGGAAGAGAGATGAATTCAAAACTTTATTGCTTGACTATCCCTATTACAGCCTATAAGGCCTCTATATATAAGCACAAAAATAACATAACAAGCTACACAATTAACTACAAACATAAAACTAGGACCAATATCTAACAGATATTTTATCCACACAGACAAAAACCAGAACTGCATATTATGTGAGTTATAGCAATTAACCTACCTTAGAGAGAACGGCTCTACAAAATGATGGCCTGATGGGCAGGCCAAATACACGTATCTGGGAGGGTTGGAGCCCATCAAGCGAAGCCCGCTTAGCTACTTCCTCAGATGGACAATAACACCTATTGACATTAGTGTGGAACCTGAAAGAAGCAAGAATCATCCATAACTTGAAATGTTCTGATCAAGACATTCAATTCTTAGAGAAACCAAAAGAGGCTAATTGGTTATTACCATGTGGGATGGCAGGTGTTTAGGTCAGTAATTACTGTAACAAAAATAACTCTATTATGGAGGTTTTGCCATTTGAGCACCCATAGAGGAATATGCTGCATGAGAGGATGAACGCTTATGATGACATCTGGCTTGTACTTCTTAATTCCTGCTTCCACCTTCCTTCATCCACAAATGCAAAGAAGTACAAGAAATCAAAAAGTATAACCGGGTGATTCTCCACAAATTAATTCAAATTCAAACTCCAAACCCTCTCCATAGTGGCAAATTATTACGTGCGGTGTCCAGACCGTCCGGAGGCGAATCCGGACGTGCCACGTCACCCGGATGCACTGGGATCGGGGTGACATGGCGCGTCCGGAGTCGCCTCCGGACGAATCCGGATGCCTCACGTAATAATTTGCTACGAAACCCAAAAAAGATGGTAGCTTTCCACCTAGAATGAACCATGAAGCCATGAAGAAAGTAATATAAGATTGATTAATCATTGTGGAATTAGGATGTGCATATTGTCCTTTTGATAGCAGTTAAAAAACTAGGCTGATTTTTTTGAGCTTTTAAGAATCAAAGAGGAATATAAATGAGCAGAGAGAAAATTACTTGGCATAGAATGCAGCAATAGCAGCAAGGTATAAGCAATGTACCCAACGAGGATAAGTGCTGAGGAACGCTACCCTCCATAGCTGAACATGCTTCACCATGAACTTGTATGATCTCTCCATGTTGTTCAATGGCCACCCTGCACTTTCCTTGCACACATCTTTCACAAACACCTGCGAATTTTTACAGAATCACCAACAAAGTCTGGTCCCAAGTACTGTATTCGAGAAAAAATAATAATAATAATAACCAAATTTATATCGTATATAGCAAGGGAAATAGGTGGATACATGACATGAGAAGGCTCCAGTTAAAAATTGGCTTTCCCTCCTTTCAGTATCTTATTCCTTTACTGTAAGGGAAAAAGAAGAATTGATGCAGCCCAACCCAGCCACATGGTTGGGTTAGGCTCCCACCACATAGGCTGCGAGTTTATGTTAGTGTGTGCTTAAGTGTACGATTAAATTTGTCAAAAATAATTAAAAAGAGAGCAAAACCATAATAAAAAGTAGGACTCATAAGTTAAATCAAAGCTATTTAATCCATTTACTCTATTCTAATATTATCTACATATGAGTTGTTGATTTATTTTATTACTTAGTTTGCAAAAAATCTTAATTTAATTTATTACTTTTAAAAATTATCCCTCTCTTCTAATTATTAAAAGGTTTAAATATATTTCAAAAATAAATTTAAACAATAATGTAATTTATTTAAAGCATGGACAAATAAAAATATTAAAATGTAAAAATTACAAGTTTAATCAATACTAAAAAATCTTTTAAATCTTATTATATATATATATATATATATATATATATATATATATATATATATATATATATATATATATATAGAAAGGCTATCATCTTAGTGAGAGAGTTACATATTAATGATAGGAGAAAAAAGAAAGATCGCATTTATCAGATATGTTTAATATATGTAGTAATACCTACATGTAAGAAACTATTTTATTGCTTATTTTTTAAGATATAAAGATAAAATTTAAAATATTTATATAGATTTATAAAATTATTTTATATTTACATTTTAATAAAATATTTCATAATTAATTAAGAAAATGGGGCAAACATACGAAAAGAATTAAAAAAAAAAAAACAAATAAGCATCATATTTTATGACTTTTTGCAATCTAAGTGATACTACAGGAAAATCAACTATTACTGGAGAAATTTTTGGCGGATTTCCGGCGGTCAATTTTCAGGCAGCTTTCCAACGGAATACAATGAGACAGCTTTTCCGACAAAATTTTTTGGGGGAATTACTTCCGTGGTATGGAAATAATTCATATCTTCAAATAATAACTTGAATAACAGTGAACCGCATGACTATATATAAATATATACCTTACAAGCTTCACATCATTGAGTTTCTTTATCATATAAAAAAGTAAGAAACATAAATTTGTACTCTCAAACAATAAAATTTGATTGACCCCCCATAGTGGGATAAAGGCTTGATGTTGTTATTGTTGTTGTTGTTGTTGTAAACAATAAAATTTGATGAAAATTTTACAAGAGATAGTAGGGGAAAAAAACAAAATTTGCACAAAATAGTTAAATATTTCCAATATCACCTAGATATAAAATTAGGTCCTTCTAAGTAATATAACTAATAAATATTAGTACATTTATAAGAAACAAAATTATGGCAACTAAAAAGATAAAATGAAATTTTAAAACACAATTGATAAAATAACTCACAAATATTACAAATATTAATAATTATATTAATAATTGTATAAAAAAATTAAAACAATGGAAAACATAAGATGAAATTTCAAAACACTCGTAATAAAATAACACACGAGTAGTAATAAAATAACTCACAAATAGTAATGTCTTTATAAAAAAGACAATAAATTTCCAAAACATCATTAATAAAATAAAGAGAGATTTATATACATATCACTTTATTTCATGCTATTTACATATCTAAAATCTAAAATTTTAATATTATATGCCTACAACTTATAGAACAAAAATAGGTGTATGGAATGAAATATTAAAGTTTATAGAATGGTATGGGTGATAAAAATGAAATATATGAGTGATATATTTGATATTAAAGTTTTATATGAGTGACAAAAATATAATATTAAATTTTTTAGCGTTAGATATGTAAATAGCATGAAATAAAGTGGTATGTATGTAAATCCTCTTAAAATAAATTGCAAATATTAGATACATTTATAAAGAAAATATTAAGATAACAAAAAAAAAAAAAAGAGAGTAAAATACTCAAAACACCCCTAATAAACTAACTCATAAATATCGATATCTTTATAAAGAAAATATTAGGTTATATGAAAAAAGAAAGGGAAATCCCCAAAATACCTTTAATTAAATATCTCACAATTATATGATATCTTTAAAAAGTTGTGAATTTGACTTATTACTAAATCAACATAAATAGTTTTTTATTGGGCATAAATTAAACTTTATAACTTCACATTATTATCAAATCAAATCCACAACATTGATGGGGATTTAATGGGAGAAAATAAGATATTTAATGTAAAGGAAAATAATTACAAATTTTTTTTTAATTGTAAATTAGAAGAGGAAAAAGTTTCATTCATTTTTTTTAGAGTTGAAAAAAAGAGAAAGAAAGAAAATATTGTATTAGTTTGCTATATATAATTTTTAGGATTAAATAATTTAAAATAAAACACATAAGTAATTTATGCTGAAATTATGATAATAATTTGATTAATAGTTATATAATAATGATTTAGATTAACTAATACATAACTTTTTAATATTCAATGTCAAATTAGCATATTTAAAGACATAAAATTCCATTTCATTCCAATAACTAATAACAAAATCATTTATTAATTTTCAAATATAGTTACTTAATAAAACTTTTTATATAATTAATATATTTAAATAATAGATTTAATTTTTATTTGAGCAACAATATCGATGATATATTGTGGGTCCATTCGAAGTTTACTTATAAGAATCTTTATCTGGCTCTTTTGAGAGCAACCGAATTCTGCGGATTTTATTCCCTCTCTTTGAGAAATTATTGTGTACGCAGTCCGAACGCAGAATTGTGTTCGGATGCTGCGTACACACTGCTTATTTCACTGCGTATTTTATGATACATTATGTTTTCTATGTATTTTTTTGCGTATTTTTTGTGTATTTAGTGAGTATTATTTATTTGCTAATTATTTACCATAAAAAAATTATGTCTCAAAAAATACGCAACAAAATAAGGTTTTATTCTTTTTTTTTCATAGCTCTCCGATACTTAGAAAAGGTTTTAAAAAAAAAAACCGTAATAAGGAAAACCCTAGAATATACGCGGAAGAACAAAATGCCATCAATGAAAGAATGGAGAGAGACCGACCTTGTACTCATCGCCAAATTCAAGGCGAAACGCGTCGCGTATTGCCTCAGCGGAGGCGCGATGGCCTCCTCCGGTATCACTCATGAGAATAAGCACATTCTTAGTGCGCTCCGCACCCAACTCGACAAGTTCCACGGTCCCTTCCTCCTCTTCCCAAACTCCAAGTTCCTCGTCGTCGTCTAATCCAGCAGTCTCTCCCAGCTCGCCCGCGCCGACGCTCGGCAGCCGGAGCTTTCCGTGGGGCTTTCCATGGTAAGCCATCACGCTGTCGTAGACCACCTCACGAATCGACCTCCTCGGCGACTCCACCGACATCACCATCTTTTCCAGTCGCCGGCGAAACGAAGACGGAGGAGCTTAGGGATCAGATGGGCTTTATTTATTTTTTGTCTAGCTCCCTAGACTTTGGAGGAAGCGGAGAAGAAATGACGGGAAGGGTTTTCTTTTATATTGAGAAGCCGTAGAAGAATGCGGAAGCCGAGCTGGCGCCCCGATTTTTAGAGAGAGAATTGAGGTGGAGAGATGGTGACTAATTAGGAAAATGAACTGGTATTAGTTTGAATATTCGGGTATAATTCGGTGGGGCATCGGTCGCGGTATCTCCGGGCAATCTACCGACCGTTGCTCACGGGTTGATCGTGTAGGGTCCTTCAACTACAACTATATGATGTTTTATATTGGGTTTCTATAAAGTTTACGAAAAAAATTAGATAAAGAAAATTCAGTTAGTTCCGTGTGAAATCTATTGAGTTTATCAATTAGATTAGATTGTATTGTTGATTCATACTTCAACTTTAACAATCAAATTTACTAGAGAGTTGTAGGGGGGCCTCTCACTATTTGAGGTTCGAGGGCTTTGCCCCCGAAATTTCTTTTTATTTATAGCGGTATAACACCTTAGCATATTACATTAAGGCCTAATTTGATAGCATGAGTTTTGGTGAGAAACGGTGGTTCCAAAACTGACTTTTATCATTGGAGAAGCAAAAAATAAAAAGCTTCGCAAATCATTAGGACAATGAAGGTTTGAAAATACAGTTTTGTAAAAGATATGCATCCAAAAATTCAAAAGTTTCAGAACAGAAACGAAACTAATTATGCCCAACCAAATCAAGCCTAAAATGTTGCAGGGCTATATATTTATGCACAATAACATCGTACGATGCAACATAATGGTGCTATAGTTTGATTATGATAGAGAGGATAGCGTTGTGTCGCTCTAGAGCCATCATTGCGGCTTTACAAATTGAGTTGGAAACATAGCAGAGCTACCACCACATAGCAAGGATGGGAAATTGTATTTCTTGTTTTTTGTGTTTTAATTTGAAGGGTAGTATCTTTTGGTGTATTTAAAAGTTTTTATTTGTCTATTTTAACTAAACAACGAAGAGATAAGTGAAGTGATATAAGAATAAAGTGAGAGAGAAATAGATGTATAATTTCTTCAATTTCCATTGTTAAATCTTGGTGTGTTGTTAATTCATAATGTTTTCTTGATTTCAACATTTTTTACGTTAAATCTTGGTTTTCAATTTTGCTATTTTTTTCTTGTTTGTTTAGTTGGATGATTTTATTTCCCAGACTTATTCTATTTAAATTTTAAACTCATCTGATTTACTACAAAATTAAAATTAGTGATGACTAACTGATTAATATTATGTTTATCCCAAATTCAAATTTAATAATGATGGTGTTGACCTAATTTTTGGCCCAGACCAGGTCAAAGAGTTGACCTGGTCAAATTTGACCAAATTAGACCCCAGGACCCATCCCATTGGGTTCAGGGAGTCAAGTCGAGTCGGTTGAGCCCGAGCTTGGACCCGGGGTCAACCCGGTTGACTAAGTCAACCAAGGTTGACCACTTAGCCCATTTAGAGCTCAAATTGATTTCAAATCAAATCTAAACCTATTCATGGCTTGATCCCACTTGCCCCTTGACCTCTTTGACTGGGTTGACCAGGTCAGCCATTGACTTGGTCAACCCAAGTCCTAAATAGGTCAAAGTTAGCCCATTTAATTGGAATTAAAGGCTAATTAATGGGATTAATGCCTCCAAGCGTTTTGAAATCAAAACCACGGCCTCCTGGCTCCTTTTCCCTCCCAAAGTAGCTGGTGATTAGATCTAGGCCGTTCAATATAGGTTATGGGGTTTAAATAGAAGAAAATTAGGTCTAAGGAAGGATCTTTTTCAATTTCTCAGAATCCAAGAGCTCCCGACCGAAACACCTTCGTGAGAGAGTTCCTGGATCTTCCCTCCACCTCTCCCGACCTAACCCCGACGGCGACACCTCGCCGGCGGCGAGATTCCGGCGAGACCGAGGCTTATTCCCTTTCAAGTTGATTTCCGTTCGATCGAAGAGGTTTTGGAGCTCGGGACCAACTAAGGAATTGTACAAGGACAATCTACAAGTGCAACCAAACCAAGATTTCGAAGATCCAACGGTTAGATCTTCTTAAAACCCTTAGAATAGGTTAAACACCTCGATCTAAATAGTTTTTTTTAGGCTTCGAATTTTACAAAACCAATAGTCCCCCATTATTTCTGTTCATATCTATGTTCTACGTTTAAAATTTTACAAAAATCCATCGAGTGGATTGAGAGAACGAAGCGTTTTTCGTTTTAGGGTTTCGGTCCGAGGCGCTCAGGCCTTCTGAGCGGTCTGGACCGTTGATCCCGCCGATCAACGGTCCAAATGAGTCGTTTCCGCGGTCGGGTTTGACCGCACGCTTCTAGCCGCGGTTAGGCGCGCCACGTGGCGCGATCTGGTCCGCCCATCCAGACCGCGCGGATCCAACGGTCGGTGCGAGTAGCCGACATGTTTAAGTGACGTCCCGTCACTTGACCGCCGCCGCAATCATCATACAATGATTGGCGGCGGCGCCAATCATTGGCCGCGGACCGCGGATCGAATCCGGGTCCGCCACGTGTCACAGGCCGATTATTTTAATATGAAATTTGTTTTAAATCTATTTTAACTTCCAAAATTCGTATAAAATTCGTTTTTTGTCCGTTTTCGACGCACAATACCTCGAATTGATCGTATTGTCGTCCTCTACTTGATAAAAATATTTTTTTATAAAAATAACCTATGAATTTTAATTTATTTTGAAAACAGCAAGATAGCTTTTTTTTATTATTATTATTTATTTATTATTATTTAAATAATTATTTTTTTATATAATTATTATTATCTTACTATTTTAATAACTAAATATATATTATCTTACTATAATTTGTATTTTTTTTTTAGTATTTAAATGTATTTTTACTAACTAAATATTATTTTAACTATTTAGATTACTTTAATTACTAAAATATATATATATATATATATATATATATATATATATATATATATATATATATATATATATATATATATATATATATATATATATATATATATATATATATATATATATATATATATATATATATATATATATATATATATATATATATGTATATCTAAATTATTTTTGGCTTCAAAACTATTAAAGCATTATTTTATGGTATTTTATTTTTTTTATATTATATTATTTTTTTTTATTATTTTAAAAAACTATTTATTGTTTTAAAACTTCGAAAATGCATATCTTTCTCGTTTTTAACCCGATTTTAACGCACGACGTCTTGTTTTGATCGTATTTTGATTCTGCACATCCTGGAGTTTGCATTACACAAATATTTTTAGTATTTCTGTACTTATTTTGAAAAAACAGCAGACTGGATTATTTTTCAAATATTATTTTCATTATACTTAAACTTCGAAATTACATAACTTTGTCATTTGAGGTCCGCTGTCGACGCACAATACCTCGTTTTGGATGCACTCTGAATTCTGCATATTTTAAAACTATTTTCAGATGAAAATTTTGTCTGCATTTTCTGTAATTTCAAAAAAACAGTGAAACTGCACTATTTTAAAATATTATTTTATCGTATTTGAACTTGTAAATTTCGTATCTTCGCCGTTCTATGTCGGATTTCGACGTGCGACCCCTCGTTCTTTTCAGAAAGACGAGCTTTATGTTTTCAAACCATTTCCAGCCCCCGATTTTGGCTGTAGGAATAGATTTCTATTTTTGATCCAATTATTTGGAGACTTTGATATTTATATATTAATATAACAAATATTTTCAAGATACAAACTATTTTTCAAATCGTTGCGAGGTCTCGATTGAGTGGTCAGCAAGTCGCCCATATACCTATTTACTATAATCCAACCTATTTTTTTTAATTATCTTAATTTCCAAAATTTATGTATATATATATTTAAGTATTTTTAAACTACTTTGAAACTACTTATATATTAAATCTCTTAACCTTGGGAGACTTGCTTCATGAAATTTTAGACATGGATCTTATGTGTGAAGAGCAATCATGGGGGAGTGGGTTAGTGAATGGTTGAGTCCCAATCATTCACTAATCATCTCTTTAGGTGTCTTTACTTTTTTTTATCTTTCGTAGATTGCATGTGTAGGTCGTCGCACTACCACCACTTAGTTTAGGTTCTCCTAGATCTAAGGACATGGTGTGTTTATTTATTTACTGTACTCCATGCATTTACTACCTTGAGGGTTAGTATGAACTTCAGTTTAAACCCATATAACGTAGTGACACCTTAAGGACAATAATTAAGGACCCGTCTAGCGAACTTAGAAGTTTTCTAGGAGCTAGGATAGATCCCAGAACGACATGAAAACTTCAACACTTGAACCTAGTGACATCATAAGCCTTTCATAATTTTCTGGAAATTTTTAGGAGCTTTTAGAGCCCTTAGCTAACTAACCCTAACTAACCTGCTAATTAAGGCCCCGAGACCTTCCGGAAATTACAATAAATACACCATAGGTCAGAAAATTACCCATAAAACCTTGAACTGACCAGAATATGACCCTTGACCTTAGATAAATAGGGCTCCCTAGTTTGACTTCAGGTTGACCCCTAATTTGACCATAGGTAGAAATTATCGTTTTGCCCCTAATAAATTATTAAAAATTCCAAATTTTCTCCAAACATTTGGGAACACTTTCTTAGGTCATCCATGATCTTTGGGAGTGATTCCAATCAGTTTGGAGCTTGTTTGGAGCAAAACAGTAAAAAAAGCCCTTTGTTAGGAAATTTAGAAATTTTCCCTAAATATCCCAATCTTAGAAAATCCATAACTAATTGTAGAAAATTCCAAATTAGGCAAACTCACTTGCATTAGACTCCAATTAGGGCCTAGTATTTATTGAAAATTTTAGTTTTCCAGAAATAGGCTTAGGTTAAAAAGTCAACTTTTTGGTCAACCCCACCCTATAGTCTAGTGTCCGAAACTTAGAAAATTCATAACTTTGGATAGGAAGCTCCGATTTCAGTCTACTACCTGTCTAACTACTCGTACTAAGGTCTAGTATTTTCCTAAGGTGATAGGAGACTCAGACTTAGCCTTTTTCCCATAGTGACTTTTTGGACCCTTAGTCTAGTTCCTAGGAGGACCCAGGACTTTCCAAAATTGGCTAATATAACTTTAACTTCAAATATCATCACCCTAAGTTCCTAAAATTGAGCAACAAACTATATTAACTAAAATGCACCCCAATTCACTAATATTTGAATTTCAACAAAAATTTCCTTTTCTGGCCTTCAACAGACTTGAACTTTAGACAATTTTAACTAATTATCCTGCCTAGGACCTATCCAAACTACACAAGCCTTACACACACATGGAATGGTTTGCTAGGGCACCACTTCTAGATCTAGGTTAGGCCGCTGGGTTTTACTTTTTTTGTTGTGTGCCGGAGCTTTCCGTGGTTTTCACTGCATGCTGTTTGAAAATTGAATTGATGTGTTTGCTTACTTTTTCTGCACTCTGGATGTGAGCGCTAGATTTACCCCTAGGTTAAGAACGCCATATATATACTGTTCTTCCGTGCAGGTGGCCATGCACAAATTAATAAAAAGGGGGGAGCATTATGATTATTTCTAATAATATTTTATGCAGGTGCTTGCTCAGCTCCCCCTAAATAAAAATAAGGGCTAAAATTAATAATTATAACTGCACAGATGGAGCTGCTTAGCCCTCATAATTAAGAGCATGGCTTGGCACAGGGTCAATGGTGTTAGCATTTTCATTTTTTATATAAACTGCTTGGGATGATTTTTATTAGGATAACCTTGCAGGGCTTTAGAATTTTCTGCTTTCTATTTAATGTAAAAATTTGTAATATTGTTAAGAGTTGTGAAAACAACTTCGAGTTGGGATATTCTTATCCAGTTCGGATTCCAAAAGAAGAAGGCATCCCTAAGGGGAGAGTCTTCTTCCATTTGGAAGATCGAGCTGGATGGCTTCAGATATCCAAAGAGAAAAGGCAATACATCCCTACTGGGGGAATTGTCTCTTCGTCTGAATATTCAAGCCACGACGGATCCAAGGAGTCCAAGGAGGAGTGATCCAAGGAGTCCAAGGAGAGGATACACAGGAGACTGAAGATATGTGAAGACCCAATATCCCACTTAAAGTTGTTGGCGTCTGTCATAGGTTTAGAAATCCGGGTTGTTGGCAGTGGTGCCCGGCCACTTTACTTTATGCATATCTGGGGTGTAATAAGGGCAATTTGTCTATGGCCATTTAGTTGATTAATTTTGGATTTATATTGATGTGTTTACCTGATTGCGCAGTAGAATTACCTGCTTTTTCTAAGTTTCTTCCTTGCATGACGCTCTTATTTTCGTCTGGATTCTGTTAGGCTCTTTAAGGACTAAAATTCTTCTACTCGTAATTAATCTTTAAAAATTTAAGTTTTAAATAACATAGAAACTTAACGAACCTAGGGAATTGCCGGAATCGTCCGGGGTCGCATGCATATTACTGCATCTTCTCTCTCTTCTAATAAGACATCTCCCTGCCTGCGGGTAGAGTCCGGATAATCTGGCCTATGAGGATGAAGTGCCGGATCTAGGGAGACTCAGTCTTTTCTAAAAAAATTATTTTCTATAAGCCTGTTTTTAAAGTTCTATAGCATTCATGAGCTGACGATTCAACTAGCATGCATTGCATTAGAAATCAATTTAATTAAAATTTAATTGCATTAGTTAGGGGCATTCACCCAACATAAGTCCAGGACCACTTAGGAAATTCTCTAGATATCGGTCCTCTTTCCAATAAATTGTACCTCCAACCCATCTTTCATAATTGACCTGATAGCATGGTTTTGAAGCGATTAGGTGGTTAGCTGGCTCCCCCAATCCAGGCCGGGGTAAGTCCAGATCTTTGCATCGCATTAGCTAGGACACTGGTCTTAGTGTGTGTCGAACACTAAGTCCAATCTAGATTTAGGATTCGAGGCTACTACATTCGGTCTCGTAGTAAGCCTTAAATAGTAGGTAGGTCCTTTCTTTTCAGGGACCCTAAATCCTACTTATCCGCGTCACAGGATGACGCCACCTCCATCCTTCTCTCACGCATGTGATTGGATGCTTGATCTTTTATTTTATTCAGTTTCTCTCTAGTGCCCTAGAGCCTCCGAATGCTGGTATGAGCCACGCATGTTGATTCAGCCCTTCGGACCCTTCTTCCCTTTGAGTAGGATTTTCTAGTCTATACCCTCGTGCCGATCCCATTTTAGGAGAGGATAATGTATGATCCTTAATCGAGAGTTTTCTCAGGCTCCGGCCTGGGATGTAATTAACCACGGGGGCTTGCGCCCGTGGGAAACTCGGTCCCACATCTACTAAACCCCATTCGAGCTCTTTCATCGGGTGGGGGAAACCCGTGATTTGGTCATGTATATGTGGGTCTCCGAAAGGGTTCCGCTCGTGTGGTTCGAATGCAAAGGGTACGATCACACTATCCCGTAGGACAAAATGGTCGTAGGCCTTTACACTCGGCACAAGCAGGCCGATGGAAGAGCAGATGGAGTTATAGATACGATTAGCCATGGAGGATAGCGGGTTTTCACCTATACACCTCGATGGATAATAATATCTATAACCCTAAATTCACGAGATTTCCCCCATTCGATACATCAGCTCGAATGGGGTTTATTTGATTGTGGGGATCGGTTTCCTACGGGCGCAAGCCCCCGTAGTTAATTACATCTTAGACCTCGATCTAAGAAGACTCTCGATTAGGGACGTTAGATTATCTTCTCTAATGGGTTTAGTGCAATGGGATTTTCTAGGTTTTCCTAATCAAAGGGGAATGTCCCAACTTGGCTCGATCAGTCATACAGGGTTCAGTCAACGTCCGGCCGGCTAAGAGAAGTGAAAACTGGATAAAAGAAAGAGGGACAACGCACTCAGACAATCACGAGAAAAAGAAGGAGGTGGCGTCATCTGTGTGACGCGGATGGGTAGGATTTATAGTCTCCGGAAGAATGAAGAACTTACCCACCATTAAGGTGTATAGTGGTACACCTGTACCACTCACCTTAGATCCTAAATCTATAAGAGATGTAGTGTTGTACACACAACACTAACATCTACAACCTAACTAATGTAGCCCTGGACTTATTCCTTGTCTGACAAAGGAAGCCAGCTAAAACCTCCTAATCGTGTAAAATCCATGACATCCAGTCTGTATGAAGAAGGGTGGGTAGTTTAGACACTGAATTTGGGATCGACAAACAAGAGAAATCCCTAATTGATCCCACACTTATGAGTGGTATAATGCTCCTAAAACTAATGCAATTAAATCTTAATTTTAGTTAGTTACTAATGCAATTATGCTGGTTAAAGTCTCCAAATCAATGATGTATGAAATTTTAAAAAGGCTTATAGAAAATAATTTTTGAATGACTAAACTTCCCCAGATCCGGCACTTCATCCTCATAGGCCAGATTATCCAGACTCTACCCTCAGGCGGGGAAGTTTGTCTAAAAGGTGAGAGAATGCATGCATGCCACCCCGGACGATTCCGGCTATTCCCTAGAGTCGTTATGGTTTCTATGTGAATTAATCTTAAAATTTTATTATTAATTACGAGTAAAAGAATTTTTATCCTAAAAGAGCCTAACGGTCAGACTCAAGCACATGCAAGAAAGAAAACCTATAAAAAAAGCATGCCGGTTCTACTGCGCAAACAAAGTAAGTAAATCACAACACAGAAACGAATCCCACGAAAAAGAGTGTCCATGGCAAGTGCCATACAATATTACATCACAGAGTACAGAAAAGTAAAGGTGGTCGGGCTCCACCGACAACAACCCGGGAACGACGCAAATCTTAAAATAAGGCATTTTTATCTTCACTCTCCTTCTTCACTTCCTTGATTCGTCTTTGGATCATCTTCGTTCTTCCTTCTGACTCCTCGTAGTGACTCCTCCAAAAGGACACCCAAATGAAAAAGGAAACCCCCTGTAGGGGTTTACTTTTCCCTTTGGACTCCTTGTAGTGAGTGCTCTAAAAGGATATCCAAATGAAAAAGGAAACCCTCTGTAAGGGTTTACTTTTCCCTTTGGACTCCTATCTCTTTAAAAATACCTTATTTTTAGATCTTCACAAAATTTACTATCAAATACATTACATTATTAAAAATAGAAAAATCTAGACTCTCCTGCAGGGGTTTTCCTAAGCAGTTATAATAAAAATTCATCCAAGCAGTTATATATATATGAATTAAAATGCTCATATCAATCACTTGGCCGTGCTCTGATTATTGGGGGCTAAGCAGCTGAAGCAGGTACCTAAAGCAGTTATGAATAATTATTATTAATTTTTAGCCCCCTTTTTAGCAGCATTATCTGAGCACGGCCACCTGCAGGAAGACAGCATTAGTATAAAAGAGCGTGCCTAACCTATGAGTATTCTAACATCACAACCACAGTGCAGAAAGGAAAGCTAGAAAGCAGTATATAAATCACATTACAAAAAGGCTATAACAGGTAGCGAAAACAATCACCATACGGGTCACATGCAAGGCGTCACAACAAAGAACAGAAAAGAAAAGCAGAACAAAATCCTAACCTAAAGCTAATAGTCGTGTCCTAGCAAGCTCATCTAAGTGTGGGTGTAGGCTGTGTGGTTTTGGTAAGTCCTATATAGGGTTAGTTTAGTTAGAGTTGTATATATATTTGATTTGTTTGTTGAAAGTGACAAAGAAGAGATTTTAGTTAAAGTTTAAATATTAGTGTTTTAGAATTGATTTTTAGGATGTTTTATTTTTAATGTTTGACTAATTACCACCTTTGTTTCACACCGAGGCCGTGAGGTTTATTTCACCCTCCTTGGGGCTAATTTAATAGCCTCGTAGGCCTGGGTTACCCAGTGATAATTAACTTTATTTGATTATTTTAGTTTGTTATTAAAAGAAAAAGAAAAGGATGAATTAAATTATTTCTTAATCAAGTTTGAATTATGCAAATTAGAAAAATTAATTTTTTAGGTTTTGTCGCTCCATTAGATTCATTCGTGGCGTTGTGCCACCAGGCTCGAGGAACCAGCCTCCTTAGGACACTTAGCCCCGCAGCCCGGAGTAGTCCATCCAATAAACTTCACTTTTGGAGCGGATTGTTGTGTATTAAGGGATTTGTTGATTGCTTTTAAAGGATTATTCTAAGTTTGATCTTTAAAAGTATTTTAATCCTAGTGAATTTAGTTTATAACTTAATCTCCTAGGGAAATCTACATCTTTTAGATTTTAGATTTATTAAAAGCTAACTATTAGATTAGTTAAAATTAGTTTAGGTTTATGTGTTAAAATTATGATTTAATGATTATGATTGTTAATTAAAACTTAGTTAAGAGTTGAGTGTTTTAATAGATTTTAGGAATTAGATTAGGATTGATTGGTTGATTATTAGTGAATTAGGGAAAATAAAATCTAAATCTAGGAAAACGTGCCACTAAGTTATTGTTTTAATGTTTCTATCCTATAGGGAGCATGCATCCTAAGTCTATGTTTTCTAAGACTCGGTCCTTAATTTTTGTCCTTAGATGTCACTAATGTTGTAGGATCGAAAGTGATGTTCTTCTTCTAATTCCTAAGACTTCTACACGGATGTCATAGGATTTTAGGGATCTAAAAAATGAAAGCAATCCTAAATATATAATTGAAGTTTCTAAGGACCTAAGGGTGGGAGGCGCACAAACATCTAAGTCCCTAAAGGTTTTTCTAAGTTTTAGTAGACTTACAGCACCGGGGGCTATGACCCGGTGGTTCCGCCCGTAGCGCCCCTACCAGATGGGTAAGGACGACTGATACTCGGATCCGTTTGTCCTAGCTCCAGCTCCAAATGCTCCTTATCCATTGTTTTTTTCAAAAGGTACCTCGCAAGAAACAAAAGAGGAGTGTATTAGAGCAGTTCTATAGATAAATAACATTGTAAAGAAATGAAGAATGCAATAAAAACTAGAACGTACCTTTTGTTATTTGTCGAGTCGTCTGTCTGTGGATCTCCCTTAGTTTGTAGGTGTGCGGTGCCAAAACACAGAAGAAGCAGTGAAGAAACTAACAAAACTAAGCAAGAGACAACTAAATGCGAAGAATAGAAAAAGAACGAAAATCGAATACGAAAAAGGGGTGTAGGCATTGTCGTTATTGGATGCACTTCGTAGAAGTCAAGTACATCCTATAATATCAACAATGCCCTTTGCTGTTCCCACTCCAAACGAGGCACTTGATACGTTTGACAAACCTACCCATGACACACTAAACCAAATCCTACAACAACTAAGGGGAAAAGACCTCTAAAAACTAGACTTACAACTAGATTTATCTTGCTTTGAATCCATCCAATATTCTCTTTAACCCTATAAACTAACACAAAGGGAGGCAATCCCAACTTGCTCCCAAAAAGACACTAAGCACCTACAAACATAAAGCTCCCTCAAAGCTTCAACTCTCCAAAACTCACTCCTTTAGAAATAATCACTAAGAGAACTCAATTCAAATAGAAAAGCACTAGTCACTCCTAAATGACGCTATAGGGATTATACTAAATAAGTCCAATCAAACCCAACATAACTCGTAAGAACCTCTAAACTAAGCGTCATACAAAATTTTACAAAAGGTTATCTACCAAAATCACTGTTTTGTTTTTGACACAAAACCCTACCACACACCTAATAATCAAGTGCTTCTATTTTATATTTGGAGTGGGGTAGTTTGTGAGAGCTCCTCAAATGAATGGGCACTAAGAAGCCCTCCATTTGAGAAACACTCATAAGACACAACAACGAAAATCTTAACACAAAATTATTTATGAAATTCTACAACGCGAAATAGCTCTTAAAACTTTCCAAAAAAAAAACAACATCTTCATCTTTCTAATAGAGAGCTACAAGTGAATAAGACTATTCCATTTTGCCAACACAAACTTAATAGAAATATTGCAATTTATCAAAATATGCTACTTTAAATGCTAACGGAAGGAAATCTAGCACAAAGAAATACTTGTTTAAAATACACTTTAATACATTTAGTTTGATACAAGAAATCACACTTAAAACTTCTAAATCATGTTACATAGGGTAGATGTAAGCTCACATACTAATTACTCATTCTCAAATGACATAATTCCAACATGCTACTCTGCTTATATCACGTGGAACCACTGAAATAAAACAAATTTCCATCACGAAGGAATACTTTTGGAATTTTCTCAACATAACATAAATACATATGAATTTGAATGAAAATTAGCTTTTAAAACTTCTCTATCATGGAGCGAAGTTTGCATGCCACATTCCAACAAAATAACCAAGGAGATTCACACATGTGTAATTTGGAGAGCAACAGATTTTACAATAATTCATGCTTTGGACTATCCTTCTCATATGATGAAATTTATGCTCTTATGACACTGAAGAACACATATAAATGTACTTTAAACAATTCTTCCACTAGATGGCTCATCCAAATACGGAGAAATGGTTTGAGTTCTATGAATATTCACATGTTAAGATGTAATTTCACATTCTCTGGTTAACTATACCAATTATGGAAACAAGATATGCTTTAACGATTTATCAAAATATAAACTAGAACAATGCCAAATATGATGAAGATTTTCCCATTTCATGACACATGTGATTAGTACATGAAGTTAAAAAAAAAAACACATTGAGTTCACAAAGCCTCTAAGAATTCCTTTCTAAGCATATATGGGGCATATAAACATTCACTAATCATGAACATAAATGTTTCACCTATCACTTGATCTAAAATAGACGTGAATTTGTTCCAGCAAGTTCATATTTTCTCATGCCACATACCACCGATAGCTCCAAATAACTTCTTTAATTAAAATTCATGATTCGCATTTATGCCAAAAAGAGATTTTTATTTTTTTTAAATATGCAAGAGAAGACTTTCCACCAAATTCTCAAAATGGAATAGCAAAGATGTAGAGGCTCCAATGACTATAATTAAATAGAAGTAACAAAGTAAACTTAAGGGGAAAGAAACTATCCAAGTTTGTGAACTTGCAAGCTCCCAATGTCAAAGTTCATGAAATTAGATAAGTCATGACAACTTCCATATCTTGCACCAAACATCCTCTTGAATATCCAATAATAAAAAAAAAAACAAGCAAGAAGAAATTTCGTATCTAACGTTTAGAGAAGAGAAAGGAATAAGAGGCCAACCTCATGATCAAACTTACAGAAACTTGCTAACGGATGATACTTAAGACAAATCTTTGGATGCCAACTAATTCATGTAATCATTAGAGAAAATACTAATTCATGTTCAAACTTTGTTTCTTTAGATCTTAACGAGATTTATCATACATAAATGCTACAAGGCACAATATTTCGATAATTAGAACTAACCAAAATTTCATATTATATAAAGAAATGATCTCGACGTTTCAAAACATAGAATACTCATACAACATCTCATAGGAAATACCTCCAATGCAATGAAAGCAAAAGTGCAAGACAATAAGCACATAATAAAATTCCAACGACATTAGGATCTCCCAAACAAGCTCTCTTTTAAAGTGAATGCATATAATATTGAAGTATATTCTTAAATGTAAATAACATCTAACATTGGAACTTTGCCAAGTATGAGATTTTGCACATAAGCCACTCTCCAACATGACGCCATTTTGAGATTTCTCCAACACAAAATGATTTCCAATAATAGATATGCTTTGAAACCTTTTCAGCATAAAGCATGAACCAACCATTAAAGCTTAATATAAAAATAAAAAAAAATAAAATAAAAAAAAAGAAAACTTTCCATGCTTCAAGCTAACAAACATATGAAAAGATCTTCTCAAATGTGGGCTCACAATTTTGCTTTCATATCAAAACCATTCCCTAAAAAAAAAACAAACCTTCCTCAAGACAAAGCAAAAAAAAAGGATCCTTCATAAAAAACAATAAAAATCTAGTAAATCAACATTCATGGGTCAAAAGTTCAAACAACTCTTGAGTCATAAGAAGCACTTCGCAGAATATGACTAAACCCTTCTGTAGCATTTGGAGAATGAATGCGAGCATGAACGTAGAATGGGTCACTCAATGACTACAAAAGAGAACTAGAGATCATCATTGTTTCACTTAAAAAAAAAAAGAACTTGCATTATCCATATCTCAAGAGAGCTTATAGTATGATGTTAGACATTAGCACAAACACTTTGTGTGCACACCTTAATAGAGGATCAAAATGACCTCTCATGCTTCTCTACCAATCACACCTAAAACTCTAAAATACATGACATAACTCAAATATAATTTGATACGTAGGTAACCATTTTGAACAAACAAAATTACCTATGGCTAGCAACAACAATCTCCACATTCCAAAAGCACTAAAATATCATTTGACACAAATAAATAGAATGTAACTAAACAAAAATAGAATGATAGGGAATGCTCCATCAAGCTCATCTTGACTGAAATCAAACCATTTCAAATTTGATTTGATGAAAGACACTAACTAGATGAGGAAAAGAAGGAAGGCAAAGGAAGAGGAGAAAGAATAAGAACAAGGAGGAAGAAGAAATTGGAGGGAAGGAAGAAGAAAGAATAGAAGAAAAAGAAGAAGGAGAAGGAGACAGAGATGTACCTGCTGTGGAAGCAGTCGGCTCCTTGGGCTTACGCGAGGCGAGATCGGTGTCGACGGGAGCAGAGGTCGGTCCAGACGGCGTAGGGATCGGGTGTCTGTCGTCGAGCTTGGGCGGTTGATGTCGGGCTCGACTTCCCCTAGCTCACGCGAGAAAGAGAGAGGGAGCTGGAGACGGGATCGGACGGGAGCAGAGATTGAAGTCCGGGAGAGCTAGGCAGGGCTTCGGACAAGCCTTGGCTGGAGACGGCGAGCTCTCCGCGGGCAGAGACGGACGGGAGTGAGGGAGGCGTGAGATCCGGCCTGGCCGGGTTCGAATGGGAGCAGGGCTGGAGCGGGTTTCCGAGAGAGAGCACCAGAGAAATCGAGCGTCCTGTTCAGAAGAAGGAGCGGGGTCCTCATGCCGAAGATCGGAGCTCTCGTCCTGGATAAATCGAGCTCGTCGTCGAAAAAGGAAGCCCGCCAAAACGTCCTCTTGCACTTCAGCTTCCGAAAATACCTTAAAACGGCATTGTTCGCCGCTCGATGTTTGCCCAAATCGCAAGAAATCTTCTGAGACGCGGGATTCATGCTGAGGCAAGGATTTCGTTAAATCTTAGCCGTCGACAATCTTACCAGATATAGGAAATCAAATTCAAAATATTAGTAAAGTCAACTGAACTTTAATTGAATTAAATTGGGCTAAACTTGGCTTAACTCGAGTTCAGATCTGATCCGATTTGAGTCGATTTGGGTCCGAATCGGTGCGACGAAATTAATCGTACGAAATTAGACTCAAAATAAATATTAATCTAAATAAAATCGGGTATGACGCGATGACAACAAGCTAATCGAGTCTAATAGAACATAGTCGAGTCCGATCCGACTCGAGTCGGGTTGATTCGAGCTTGAATTAGGCTCGACAATGTTTAATTAGCTCGACCGAAGGTGCTCGAACGTGAATGGGCCAAAAACGAGGTCAACAGTATATTACTACCCATCGATGTGTGTTGGTGAAAGCCTCTATCCTCAATGGTTAGTCGTATGCACGATCCAATCTGTCCCTTCCAATTGACCCGTTTGCGCGGTGCTCTTTCGGAGGTCCACAGATGGCCTCTTTGATTGACAATTTATAATATGAAAAACAAAAATTAAAGAAAAATTAACCTTGTTGCGTCCTGGAGTATTCGCGGTGGTAGAGAAGTATAAAATTTAGCGTATTAACTTTGTACAAAAATCCAGCAAGCAATCATATATAAGAGAGTGTGTCATTTATGAGACACCAAGATTTTTACGTTGAAAAGCACTGAAAAAAGGGGAAAAATCACGGGACCAAACACAGTTTGAATGAATCCACCATTACTTGCATTCGATTGCAAATGAGGCCCTTGCTTAAGAGGAAGGTCTTGGCTTGATGTATATTATATGAACTACATGGTGGGAATATAAATAGGCACTGTTGACATGTTCGTTTGGTTGCAAGGACCGTAGTCGATGGGTGACATAAATCGGAAGGACCGTAGTCGACGGGTGACGGAGGTCGGTAGGATCGTTGTTTAACTAGAGGTCAAAAGAAAGGTATCAGGTAGAAATCTAACAATGAGCGGAGGTCCGGCGTCGGGTAGAAGTCCGACGTTAGTTGGCGGTCGAGGATAACTCCAACATTAGATAGTATTTTGGCAAAACTTCATAGTCACTTTGCGATCGGATGGAATTCCGGCATCACTTGGACATTGTGAGGAGTTTCAGCGTCACTCAAAAGTAGGGCGGAATTCCGGCGTCACTCAAAAGTAGGGCGGAATTCCGGCGTCACTCAAAAGTAGGGCGAAATTCTGGCATCACTTGAGAGTCGGGCGGAACTCCGATGTCACTTGAAAGTCGGGCCGAACTCCGACGTCATTTGAAAGTCGGGCGAGACTCCGGCGTCACTTGAAAGTCGGGTGAGACTCCGGCATCACTTGAAAGTTGGGCAGAACTTGTAATAGCTCGTTTCTTTGATTTCCTTCTGGGATCGTTCGGGACGATATTGATATCGTCCAGAACGATCAGAAACAGCTGATTTATGGGTGGATCGTCCGAGCCGATTTTGGATCGTCTTGGGACGATTAGTTCATGGCACAAGTCAGTGAGTAAGGGTTTTTATCGTCCAAGGAAAATTGATCATCGTCCTGAGAAATCGTCCTGGACGATTGAAATTTGTTCATATCATCCTGGATTATGTGGCGATCGGCCGGGCCGATCAGGTCAGTTTTATAAGAAAATCTACTCGTTTTGAGGAGAGAGAATATCATTTTTTATAAAACAAAATATCTGAGGAGAGAGAAAGAGAAGGAAAGCAAAGGAAAAGCTTGGTTTCGGAGACCGTGGAGCGCTTTTCGTCCGTCGCCGCTGTTGAGTAAAGTGTTTATCTCGCTGTAAGGACTCCGAATCCTATTTCTGTTTTTGAAGATGTTGAGTTTTGGTCGTTTTGTGCACAGTTTTGTGTTTTCGTTACCGATAAACGTGCCGCATTTTGTATTGACGAATCTTTCACCGCACAACTTTTGATATGTTATTGATATGATTATTCTACACATTTTGAGTATTTTCTGTAATGATTCTATCGATTATTTTGGGATATGTGCGATTTTGATAGAATAGATAAAAATCAGGATGTTGATTGATGTTGCTTCAGTAGAATAGAAGTCTTATATTGTTGTCGTGCACGTTCTGTATTAATTTGATAAATTGTGATTTTTATGAATTTCTGTGTAAATTCTGTATGCTGCCGTTATGCCACTGGATTTTCGTACGATTTCCGATTTTCTGAAATTGATGATTTAAACATTATGCATACGAATATGAATATATGATTATTGATATTGAAAGACAAGTGAAGTCTGGTTGAACTGTTGGCTGGAGATTGATTGACCTGTACAGAATGAAACTATTGATCATTGATATACGATTGGGAGGTATAAGGAGATTCTTATGCCGACAGGCTTAGAGTGACGACTCTTATTGAACCAACATATAGATTTCTACAACAACACTATTGATTATTGAATAGCCAGTGATTGAACTTGTTCAGTAAGACTATTGTATTGAAATGCATGTGTTCGGCATTGACTCGTGTTGGATTTATTGCTTATTTGATTTGGATTTACTAACAGATTTATGGACTTACTGCTATCGTACGATTTCATTAATACATTCATTCTGTCACTGTGCATTGCTACTGTTATAGAATACGGACATTGATACTATTGCTGCTGCATTGTATTGAATTGCCGCATTTGATTCATTGCTAGTATAGACAGGACTGTATTATTTTGATTGATTCGATTTGATACGATTGATTTGACTGATCGCTGATTCTTTCTACTATTTATTAATTCTTCTACTACTACATTGATTACTGATTTGATTTCTGCTGCATTGATTCACTGATCATGTGTAATTGACTGTTATTATTTCGAATGATTGACATGCATATTGTTTCCAGTATTGTGCTTTGATTTCAGTTGTAGGTATTAAGTGACCTACTAGGCTTTTTGAAGCTCATTATATGTGGTTAATATTTTCAGGTCAGGGCAAGGGAGCAGGTAATTGAGGTTGATCAGGATCTCTAGGTTTCTGTTCTTTTTTATTGTAGTGATTCTTTTGTACTCAGGACAGGATAGATTTCAGTTCATGTGTTTTTGGTGTAGTTCCTGAGTATTGTATATGATATTTTGAGATATGAATAGTATCGTTTATTGATGTTTAAATGTTATAGATTTGTATTTATTGATAGCTCTGGTAAATTGTTGATGGTTTGATTGAAATTCTTTCTAAGTTAGATCTTGGGGCGTTACAGAACTCCGGCGTCACTTGATAGTCGGGCGTAATTCCGGCGTCACTTGAAAGTCGGGCGGAACTCCGACGGTGGTCGATGAGGTGTTTATTCCCTTCTCTTCTTTTCTTTTCTTCTTCTTCATTGCTTCAGTCCCCCTCTAAAGAGAAATGAAGAGACTATTTATAATTTTATGAGAGTGACAATGCAAGTAAATAGAAGGAAAATCATGAGTGAATTGAGAGTGGTTTGAATGGACGGTCGATGTTGAATCTCTTGATCATGGACCGTTTATCAGGCATTTAAAGGATCTAATGATATCGAAATTTGACGATCTTGGGCTCGTTGGATTCGTCTCATCGAGCTGCTCGATTCTACTATAAGCATGTCACGTTTGGAAATCGTTTGACAATCCAAATTATGATTTGCACATTCCGAATGTGCTTCGAGCCTTCGATTTAGACCAATTTGGGCTCGGATTGAATTGAATTTGGTGTCGTTGAGTTCATATTTCTTAGACGTTCAATTCGACTAATAGTTTGCTGAAATCGGAGTTAAGATGATCCTATATTTAATTTTTGAAGTTTCCAACTTGATTTTTGCCTCAAGAGTCGTGCCCGGTCAAGATAATTTTTTGATGATATATCAAATCTAAACTTATCTTAAAATTTATTTATCTCAAATTTAGGAGAAAATAAAGTGAAAGAAGTAAGATTTTTATAATATCATAACGAAAATAAATTAATGGAAATAAAAATACGTGCAATTAATTAGTTTCTTTTTGTTTTAACTCTCGATTTTATTTTTCTGAAAACTTTCAATTAAAAAAATTGTAAAAAAAGGGGTACTCGCTAGTGCTGTGAATATAACATTTTGATAATGTTGAAATTTTAAATTATTTAATTTATTTTGAGATGAATATATATAAATTAATGAAACCATGCATTTCAGATATCCTCATATAAATTGAATAATTTTTCCGCCATGAACGGGTCTCGTTTCTCGCATTTCATTCAGTTCCTCTTCATGCTGCACGCAGTTTCCAGCTCGCACTTTTGTACAGGACAAGCGCAGCTTTCCGGCCGCTTCTGTGCCCCTCGACGCCACCGTTCTTGCGTACTCCGCTGCTTCTGTTCGACGCCGTGTACCCTCGCCGCCGCTATTCCTTTCTGACCCCCATTCCGGCTTGGTTTCTCTTCAACCTTTCCCTGCTTTCCCTCCATCTCTCCAATTTCCATTCATGGCAGCAAAGCTCCCAGCTGTGAAAACGTTTCCACCTTCTTATTGCATCCAAAATCTCATCCCCATCCTCCCATCTCGCTCTCTCTCCACCCAAACCTCCCTCTCCTCTTCACCTTCTTGTTCCTCCCCCAATCCCCAACCCCTCTTAACCAAATTTCTCCACCTCTTCCACCATAAAAAGTTCATTTCCGCCAAAAACACCCTCAGATCCTTCGCTTGCTTTGACGAAACTCACTCCTACCATTTCCCTTCCCTCGCTTCCTCCATTCTCAATTCATGCAACGACGCCGGCATCTCCCCATCCGAAGCTTTTGACATGCTGTTTCGCGTCTATTCGGACAACAACAACCTCGAAAGAGCACTCGCGACATTTGAATTCATGATGAAGACATTTGGCGCCGTTTCTAGTAGATCTTGCAGTGTCTATATCCAGGCCCTGAGGCGTTGCGGACGGATGAATTCAGCCGTCGAATTCTTCCAAAGGATACTTCAATCGGATGCCGTTAATGTGTCTGTGTACACAACCTCAATTTTAGTTGATGGTCTGTGTAAGAATGGTGAGGTTGAGGCTGCACGACAGGTGCTCGATGAAATGCGTAAGAAAGGATTGCTGTGTAACATCTTCTCTTACAATTCATTGATTGAGGCTTACGGTAAAAGAGGAGATTTTGATTCATTGAACGAGGTTTTGGCCCTTGTCGAGGAGAATAAAATTGAACAAAATGCTGTTACATTTGCTGTTCTGATCGATGCATTTTCATCTCATGGGAAGTTAGAGAAGGCCGAAAAGGCCTTTGAAGAGGTGAGCAAAAGAGGATTGAATGTTGATATTTTCTTGTATACTTCAATGATTAATGCCTATTGCAGAGAAGGTATCATGAGGAAGGCATTCACTCTTTTTGATGAATGTGTTGAGAGAGGAATTCAGCCCACTGAGAAGACATATGGTACATTAATCAATGGGCTTTGCAAGGCCGGGCAGATCGAAGCAGCGGAGATATTACTAACTGAGATGCAGCAGAAGGGATTTGATGTGAATTTAGTAATCTTCAATACCCTTGTTGATGGATACTGCAAGAAAGGAATGATGAACAAAGCTCTTGAATTAAAAGAGGTGATTGAGAAGAAGGGGCTCGAGCTAGATATATACCTCTACAATACTATTGCTGCTGGGCTGTGCAGATCGAACCAGAACAAGGAAGCAGCGAAACTTCTAAATGCCATGATTGATAAAGGGATTGCTCCCAACACTGTGAGCTACACAACCATGATCGACATATATTGCAAGGCAGGAGATTTGGTGGCAGCGAGGCGTTTGTTTAGAGAGATGGATGAAAAGGGACTGAAGCGTAATGTTGTTAGCTATAATGTAATGATTGATGGGTACTGCAAGAAAGGAAATGTAAGGGAAGCTGAGAGGTTGAAGAAGGAGATGGAGAAAAAAGGGATTTTGGCAGATGTTTACACATATACATCATTGATTCACGGGAATTGCATTAGTGGGAAGGTGGACGTAGGGATGGAGTTGTTTGAGGAGATGAAGCAGAGGGGTATAGTTGCAAATGTTGTGGCATATACAGCACTGATATCAGGGTTGTCAAAACAAGGAAGATCGGATGAGGCGCTTAGATTATATGATAAGATGTTGGAGATAGGACTGGTCCCAGATGATTCAGTCTATTCAGCTATTGTGGGCAGCTTTCATAGCACAAATCAAACTTGTTCATATTCTCTGATTGCCAAGTGAGCTGATTTAAGGTCTTTTTGGTCGGTTGCATTTGTAAGGTACCACATTTCAGTTTTTTAGGGATTTGAAGTACCCAAAATCTTTGTTTTTCCTGCATTTGGAAATTGCCCAAATTGAGCAATTACAAATCCCTATCACATTTCTAAAATAGATGTATTTTAAAAATATTCAATCATACAACTCCTTTAACATTTGATGTGAGTTATGTTATGCTTGTGATATATTAGTCTAACTTGTAAAGTACTCTTATATGCTTTTTCATTGTGTAAGAAGAGGTGCACAGAATGGCTCAAACATGTGGAGGAATCATCCTCTTTTTAACCTTTTTTGCTTTATGGTAAAAGTGGCAGTCAATTGAAAAAGTTGGGGTATATTTATTTTTATTCAGAAGCCTTCCATAAATCTTTGAATGGGTTATTGTGTTAGAATAATTAAATATATTAATTATGTGAGATGTTGCAATAATTATTTAAGTATATATATTTAATTATATAAATCATTAAGTGGTCTATTTATTTGAATTATTGAAATTTAATTATTTATATGAAATCCTATTTATTAAAAAGAGATAATTTGAGCAATCGTTTATGGACCGTTTGATCAAATAACTCCTATGAGCGGTTATTATAACTAATCCGTTGGAAATACCTACCGGTCATCTATTTCTCTCATAATAAGGAGTTATTTTGTTCCATAGAGAATTAACTCATGAAAGAAGAAAGTGAAAGAGAAAAGAGAGATAAATCGTAGTTTGGAATTCAACGAATTCAAAATGAATCAAGGTATGTTTTCTTCCGATTAAAAACTTGTGAAAATCATATTGTTTAAGATCTTGTGGATTTAAGATTTATGTAAAATTCATGTTTTTTGATTCGATTTCTTTTACATTATTTATGATGCGAGTTCTTGCAAAAGTTAGATAACTCATATTGCATGTTGCGAGTTTTTGTAAAAGTTAAATAACTTATTCTTATAGAAAGTTATTATAAGAAATTTGAGAACTCTTAATCTTACACTTTGATTACAATTTCCAATGAAAGAAATAAGGAGCTATAGGTAACTGTTTGACTGTTGTAGTACTTATCATTTGTTCTGTTAGAAGTGCTTGGTGGCAAGCTACTCTCTAGGCCACTTCTGTGGGATAGCTTTTATGAAATGTTCAGTTTAGGCTCCAGTTGACGATGTTTTGGGCTGTTTGATTATTTATTTGAGAACAACTGAGGCTTTCTTTGTTTTTTTTGGTGCGTTTGTAAAAGATAATTTTAAAAACATTAATTCAGAAAATGAAGTTTTCTAACGGAGAAGTATATATAAAAAACTTTTTCAAAACTGTAGAAAAATAAAAAAAAGAGTTATTGAGAACGTGATTTGACGGAAAAAAAAAAATCATCCGTTTCCAAACGAAAAAGAAAAAAACGCTCAAACAAACAAAGTTTGAATAGGTTTGTATATTAGTTAAGTATTTGCTATGAAAAAACCCTCAGGGGCTGTTTGGCAACAAGTGGATTTAGTAAATCCTGTAAATCCGGATTTAGTAAATCCAAATTGTGTTAAATCCTGAAAACTATTTGGTACGTCAAATGATAAATTCTGTTAAATCATGAGAAACTATTTGGTAACATATATCAGGATTTATGACAGTTAAGATTATAATTTAAAGAATATATTTATAAAATTAAGATTATTGCATAAAATATAATAAAACCAACTTAAGTTCATACAATATTATAAAAAATCAATAAAAAGCAAATGACAAACTAATATTGACCAAAATGACGGATGAAATATTAAATAAGAGAATGCTTTAAATTTTTAGTTGACTCCATATATATTTTTTGGGAGATAATTTTTTTTATCATGATTAATTTCTTTAACTTGCAATCTGAAATAAAATACCTGTTAAATACAAGTTACTTATTAATTATTATTTACACTATCAATTATATATTTAAGTTATATTAATTAAAATAATTATATTAATATTTAATTATTAATTATATTACTCTTTATTCAATTAAGACAAATTAGATAATTAATTTATGTACTAATTAGACTATTAATTATTTAATTAATTTACTTAATTATTAATATTTTGAATTATATTTTAATTAAGTTAATCAATAATAACGTAGACCGTCTAGGGTTTGCCTTTCATTTCTCTTTTCGTCGTTGCTGTTCGGCTTCGTTGCTTCGCAGGAGGTGTAGAGATTGCACGCGTCGCTTCTTCAGTTCCTTCGCGGCTGTTCTCCTTCGACGGCTTTCCCTTCCTGTCGGATCGGAAGTTACGACATTTTGATCGGTAGCAACAACGGGAGCTTGCTGGCTGTGAAGGTAACTTTCTACCTTTCGGGCGCTTCTTCGGCCAAATCCCATAAATCCGCCGAACCGAGGGATTTAGTATATCCGGGATTTAAGCCGTAAATCCGTAAATCCGGGATTTATCCAATCCTGGGATTTAACGCGTGCACAAAAACCGTTTGGCTGGATTTAGCGTAAATCCGACTTAAATCCCACGATAAATCCGATACCAAACAGCCCCTCAGAGTAAGGAAAGGCAGAGCATTTTGTGGAAGAGTACTCTGTTTATGTTGGCAGGTGAAGGGTTGACAGCTGGAAACAAAAATCCTATAAATTAACTCGATTGACGCAACCTAATTACTTGATTAAGCTAGTTGAAGGATTCTCATGGATTAGTCTTAAAACTGAATTTCATTTGATGCCACTGAAGGGTTGCTGTATTTTTTTCCGCAGGTATGGCACAGTGGCTGCTCCAAACCGAACAATGGCTCCGACAGGTCGAGCAGTGGGTTCGACAGCAGCCAGCTGAACAACTGTACATAGCCATTGCTGTTGTGGTCGTAGCATCAACTTTACTTATCATATGTATGATGCTCCCCATTAGACTTATCTTTTGCTTATGATTTTATATTCTTCCTCAGATATTACACTGCTGCTAGAGTGCTAGTCAACTTGCATTTCTAGAAAACTTGTATCGAAGTTTCATTCCAGTTTGCCAAGATTTGTTATCCAGTAGGTCATTAGTTATGCCAGAATATTAGGTTTCTCCTATATTTCTTTTAACTTGTTTTGGTATTAAACTGATGCAAAGATAGTTAATTTTCTTCAACCATCATTGCTATTGTGTTAGTTTTGAGTTATCACGCTGCCCATGGCATTATTTTTTTAATTATTTTCAACAAATTTCATGATTTTTGCTTTAGTTTTATGATTGGTTGTCAAAAACTTAAGTAAGTTATGCCTTTTGTTTGACCCTTGTAGTTGTTATGTGGATATCTGCAAATATTTGACCACCTTTATTTGTGCTGCTTTGCTGCTAGCCTGCTATCATCTATGAACAATTTAAAATCTAATTTTCCATGGTCTGGATATGTAACACCCTTAATTCTCATTGCAGTGTGATTTGCTATTGTAAGATGCTAATCTGAACCATTACTTTAAACATCTCTAAGTTCATCGACAGAGAGAAAGGTGGTGTAATGTGCTAATCAACAGCATTACTTTAAAGACTTCTAAGCTTATCAAATTTAAGTGAGGGAGGTAGGGAGGGGTAATTGCATGTTATTTATTATTTCTTCAAATCTTGTAGTAGGCAGGGAGGAAGAGAGTGCAAACTTGGGAAAGATAAACAAATTTCAATTATTTGTTTATGCCTTTTTCATTTCACGTCTTTTAAATTGTTTGAGAATTTTCTTTCATATCTTGTTTTTAGCAGAACTTAAGAGAGGCTTTGGCATAAGTGCTTTTGGGTGAATCCTGTTTTAAAGCTTATAATTTAGATGTTGAATTTGACATTTATTTTCTTGATGGTAGTTGACTATTGACAATATTGAAATTTTGTACAGTGCATAGTGTTAACCGTTCCAAGGCTAATACTATTATAATTGCTGGGTTAAGTGGCTCCGGAAAAACCATTCTTTTCTATCAGGTATTCCTTTTCATTTTAAGCTTTGTGAGGTTGCCATTCTCTCTAGATGTATGAGGATGAAGAATTAAATAGAAAAATGCTTAATGCACATTTGCCCTCGAATATTATTTGATCATTTTTTTTTTAATGATTGGACATAGTCCTATTCCCAATGGATTTTCTTCTTGTCACTTTAATTATCTTCAGTCAAGATTTATGATTATTTTAATGACTGTAATCTATTACACATTAATGCACAATGCTTCTTTTCAAGGTTTAAATGAATTTTTTTGACAGGCACACAGCTTTGCCTTGGTGCAAAACTATTCTACACAAACGATGCTGTGAAATATTTTAATGTTATATTGTAACCATGAAAAATATATTATATAAATTCTATTTAGAGGTGAAAAGTCTTTTAATTTCAGTAAATGCGGTGGCAAAATGGGATATCTTGTCCTTCCACCAAGATATTCTTAAATTGCTTTCCCACTTTATTTATGCTAGTTGTTGATGATAGAAACACACTAATGATGGTGATAACAGTGCTTGAAAAATGTTCATTTTAGCTTCCTCGATCTCACTGCATTTTAACTTTTTGGCCATCGTATTGTGTGTTTTATTGTAGCTTCGTGATGGGTCCTCTCATCAAGGCACTGTTACATCGATGGAACCAAATGATGGCGTGTTTGTGTTGCATTCTGAAGTAGATAAGGTAAACTTGTGATCTCTAAATGGAATTAATATATGATATCAAATATATATTTTGTCTTCAAATTCAATAATATTGGGGATAAAGCTCAGCTAAAGATAAAGAATTGTACTTGTTAAGTTTATGACGCTAAGCTATTATTGTTTTGTGACAGAAGGACAAAACAAAGCCAGTTCGTATGGTTGATGTTCCTGGGCATTCCCGTCTTAGACCAAAGCTTGATGAGTTCTTGCCTCAAGCAGCTGGCCTTATTTTTGTTGTGGATGCTTTAGATTTCTTACCAAACGTTCGAGTCGTGGCAGAGTAAGTCACAAACCTCAGCTTAAGAAATGACATGTTATAAAAGGCTTGAGAAATTTTACTAGTCTAATTGCTGCTTATGTGCAGATTTTTCTTTATTTATTTTGGATATGTTGGACCAGTCTTAATGTTTTGCATCTTATGAGAACCATTTCAAAGCATTCAACTTTCTTGGTACTAATAAATAACAACTAATCAATATGCTAGCTTTTTGCCTTTCTTGTTCAGTAGCTTTGCATTAATAAATCCAAAAGGCTTCAGGTTGCCTTATATTGTCATAGAATATTCTATTATAATGTAATGGAAATAATCTTAATACTTTGCAATTTGCATTTAAGAATTCTGTCTACGAATGAATATTCTTAAAACATATTATCGTTATTTATAACAGATATCTCTATGATATTCTAACGAAGGCAAGTATTGTAAAGAAGAAAATTCCTGTTCTCATATTGTGCAACAAAAGTGATAAGGTGACGGCTCACTCCAAAGAGTTCATCAGGAAACAACTGGAGAAGGAAATGTAAGACCATTATTTTCCTTAATGGTTTCAATAAGTGTGCGTTGAAATTTTTTAATGTTTCACCGTCCTTTGCTACCTTGTTATTATCTGAAATAATACATGCTTTCTGTTTTATCAGATTGTTCAACAGTAAATTGGAGGTTGTGGGAAAGTCTTTTTACTTCACAATTATATTTTAATATTTATCCTATCAATTTGTGCTGTACATGCTGTGTTAAACAAGAATCATACGTTCTTATTATTTGATCTTGACATTGTACTGTAATAAGTTCACAGTCATCATCCAAACTATAATATTTTAGATCAATGTTTTTAAAGTGCTAAGAGCAATGCGACGCGGAAAGTTTATTCTATTGCTTTAATGTATAAAATGCAAAGCAGAGTGGTGCTTTTATGAAGTTGAGTTTTCATGAATTATTAATCATTTATGCATACATTATGTACATACAAGTCATTTAATCAACCAAACATATTCAAATAACGTAATAATTTTAGCAACTATAATGATATATTAAATATAAACAATTTAAATTGATAAAATTTTTAAAATAAATAGTACTTGTGAGATTCAACGACAAACTAGAGAACAGGAGAAGAAGTAGCGTGAAGCGAGTGTAAATATGAGGCATTGAGAATTAAAAACTTGTGAGCAAAAAATTCCTGATGCTAGTAGCAATAACTAACAAAAAGCACATAAACAAACTAGCGGGCGAGAGGACTTGGTGAGAACCACCAACAAGAAATGAATAGTTATAGCAAGGGAGAATAGAGAACCAATCAGCAATGACTCAATTTCTATAAGAAATAGTGAGAAGCAAATATGTGTGTTGTTATTATTGACATATTTTAAACCGACATATGAAGTTTCAACCAGTAATTTGTTATGATTCTAAATTGAGCGCACAATGCTACAACATGATTAGACTAAACGAAAAAGTGGTACTACATGCACGATTTGCTACAAGCTTGCACTTAAGAAGCAAACCATCCTCGTGGCCGGCATGCCGCTTTTCCTCACTCTTAAAGTGTATTTTTAACAACACTTTCAAATTTAACCCAATAAATTGGAATGATCCACAAAATTAGTAGTTTATGATGTATTTGAGCATGGATAAATATTTGAATGCCTTGTTGTGAACACACAAAGCTTAAAGGGATTTACTTTGAAGCATGGAACTCAGAGTTAGATCTATGTATCTATATTTGATAGTTGCACTATTTTCATGACATTTTTATTTTTTTCCTAGGTTAAGCAAAGTTCCACTTTGATTACAAACTTGTGGCAACTGGCAAGCCAATAAGCATTCTGCTCTACCATAATTTTCATGTTCAAGATATTGGATTGCGTTCATAAAGGTCGTAGATTGTTTTGGAATCATATAGAGTATTCTGTAGTTGTATGTAATGTACTCATGCGTGTAGCATTTTTTACAATATTACAAAAAGGTTCAAAGTGTAGAAATCTAAGCCATATGGAGAATAACATCACAGCATTGTTGTATTACTTGTCTGCACGATACATGTGGAAGTAGCCATGGGGATATGCAAGACAAGTTCGTGGACATGTTTGTAGGTATGATGGTGATTGAGTCAGAGTTTTTTTTTTTTTTTTGATTGAGTCTGAGTTGGAGGAGCTACATGGGAAGATTTAGGGCATTATGTATATAGAAGACAATAGCTTGTGGAGTCCAAATGCAAGGAGATAAGGGAACTCAACTACTCAAGGAAGAAAACATTTGCGTTGGAGGCAATATGATTGTGGTGATCCTGCATAGCTGATGTAGACAAAGGGGGGGTCAACACTTGTCCAAAATAAATCAAATTTTGGCTTCCCTTGAGTCTAGTAGTTCATCATATTTGAGCTAAACTTTTAGTTCATTTATGAGCTGGTCTTTAGTTCATTTATTGAACTAAGGGTTAGCTCATTATGAGCTAACATTTTAGTTCATTTATTATCTTTTAATTAAATGTTTTTAGGCTTTTTTCTTTTGGGTTTCCAATGGGACTTTTGGAATCCCAAGTGTGGTGTTTAGTATTCCTATGTATGACCCCTTGGTTTCCACCAAGGTTTTAAGATTTTTATATTTGCCTGTTGGGATCTCACGGCTGGACTCCTCCCGTGGCCGTGGCTCTTTGGTCTGTGCGGTTCCTTCGTTTCCCGTGGCCGTGGCTCTTTGGTCCGTGCGGTTCCTTCGTCTCCCGTGGTTGTCTCCTTGGTTCCTGGTTTGGGTGTTAAACCGTGAGCATGGGGGGGAGATTCCTATGCTTTTTAATGCTTAGTTTTATGTGTTAGAATTTATGTATGTGTCCTTTTGTATTCCTCTTTCATACCTATAAATATGAGGGGTTATGTAATGTTTGAAATAGTTGAAGTTGAATGATATTTGATTTTTGGAAAAAAATCTGTTAACCTGTGGGTTGCTTGGAAATCCTGCGGGCTCTTTCCACCCTTCTTTCTCATCCCCTCCGGAAATCCTGCGGGCTCTTTCCAACCTTTCTTCTCGGGCTTACAATCTCTTTCGTCTCTCCGCAAGTGCCACTCCACCTGTATCCTTCTTCTCTAAGTGAAGCAACTTTAGGGTGTCGTCATTTTGTTTGCAAGAGTCGTTTGTATTGTTGTAAGTTTTCTTTTGTTTAGTTTAATTTGAAATGTAAGAGTTTGTTCGTCTCTTTCCTCGTCTTTAGTCATTTTCGTCCGTAGAAGCCCGTCGTGTCTTTTGTGATCAGGAGATATAGGCTCCCTATATCTTTTGCTTACATTAATTGGTATCAGAGCAAGTTAGGAAATCCTAGGTTGGTTTGTCGAGTTTTGTTTTCAAATCAGCGTTTGTCAAAGTTGTGTCAAGTCAAGTCAGAGTTTGTGAGTTTAGTCAAGTCGTTAGTCTTGTCTTAAGTTTTAGATTGAGTCTTGTAATTTTTTTTTATTGAGTCAAAAAAATGGAAAATACCAAAAATATGGCATCATTCATGGAGAAAAGCGAGCAACATGATCTTAATGTCCCACTCCCGTTGGACAGATGGATACCTACAGAAGGTGACTCAACAGATCCACTTCAAGATCGACTCTACAAACTGCAATATCACATGTTCCTATGTGATCAAAAATTCGAGAAATACAAAAGGTATCTGCAACAGGAATTTGAAAAAGAACAGGAAGAAATTTTGAAAAGGTTTGGTGAAAAACTCAAGGAGATCGATGAACTGTATGCACCGCCTCAAGAGAATCAACAACAGATAATTCATCAGGAGCTGAATTCGCAAGAAGGGGAGTCTGATGTAGACAAAGGGGGGGGGGGGGTCAACACTTGTCCAAAATAAATCAAATTTTGGCTTCTCTTGAGTCTAGTAGTTCATCATATTTGAGCTAAACTTTTAGTTCATTTATGAGCTGATCTTTAGTTCATTTATGAGCTGATATTTAGTTCATTTATTAAACTAAGGGTTATTATGAGCTAACATTTTAGTTCATTTATTATCTTTTAATTAAATGTTTTTAGGCTTTTTTCTTTTGGGTTTCCAATGGGACTTTTGGAATCCCAAGTGTGGTGTTTAGTATTCCTATGTATGACCCCTTGGTTTCCACCAAGGTTTTAAGATTTTTATGTTTGCCTCTTGGGATCTCACGGCTGGACTCCTTCTCCCGTGGCCGTGGCTCTTTGGTCCGTGCGGTTCCTTCGTTTCCCGTGGCCGTGGCTCTTTGGTCCGTGCGGTTCCTTCGTCTCCCGTGGCTGTCTCCTTGGTTCCTGGTTTGGGTGTTAAACCGTGAGCATGGGGGGGAGATTCCTATGCTTTTTAATGCTTAGTTTTATGTGTTAGAATTTATGTATGTGTCCTTTTGTATTCCCCTTTCATACCCATAAATATGAGGGGTTATGTAATGTTTGAAATAGTTGAAGTTGAATGATATTTGATTTTTGGAAAAAAATCTGTTAACCTGCGGGTTGCTTGGAAATCCAGCGGGCTCTTTCCACCCTTCTTTCTCATCCCTCCGGAAATCCTGCGGGCTCTTTCCAACCTTTCTTCTCGGGCTTCTAATCTTTTTCGTCTCTCCGCAAGTGCCACTTCACCTGTATCCTTCTTCTCTAAGTGAAGCAACTTTAGGGTGTCGTCATTTTGTTTGCAAGAGTCGTTTGTATTGTTGTAAGTTTTCTTTTGTTTAGTTTAATTTGAAATGTAAGAGTTTGTTCGTCTCTTTCCTCGTCTTTAGTCATTTTCGTCCGTAGAAGCCCGTCGTGTCTTTTGTGATCAGGAGATATAGGCTCCCTATATCTTTTGATTACATTAATAGCCCGATATACGGTTGGACATCTTTAAGATAAAAAGAGTTAAAAGGTGCAAGGGTAGGCATAGTGGTGGGAAATTTCTTGTGGAGCATGGAGCATTGCTTCCATGCATCAAGGATTATGGATGGAACACTTAGCATAAGCATTACATCTATAGTTTTCAATTTTGGCCTTATCGTGGTGGTGATTGGTGTTTCAAGGCGCTTCACAATGTAAGAAGATTTCTAAGGAAAATACCTTCTGTAGTTTTAACTCAAGAATGTGAAGGATGAGGTGCAGACTTAGCTCAGACTTAGCTTTTTCGGTTGGAGCATAAGGGTGTCATCCACAAATATTTGAAGTAGTTTTTAAAGTGGCATAAGCGTGTTATCCACAAATATTTGAAGTAGTTTTTAAAGTTGCCACTCTAGTTTCAATTGAGGGATGGGCTTCATGGCCCAAGTTTGAGTAGTAGAGGGCATTCAAGAGCTATCAAAGGCTATGAGATTGACCACGCGTTCTCACTCAACCCCATTTAACGGCGAATGGCGTGCCATGGCGCAAAGGTCCTATTTGAGCCATGACGCATGATGCACGGCGCGGCGCGCGCCATTTTGAACATGTCGCAAGTTATAAAAGAATTATAAAATAATAAGCATGAATATGCAATATCATTAAATTGAAAGATAAACTATCATAATAACAAGTAAACAATGACAATACAAATAAATAACAATCCAACATAATTTCAAGTCCAATAGTAGTCAATCTTCATACAACTAAAATATATTTAAATGAAAGCAAATAACATTAAGAAGATAATAATATGCAATCTAACATTTATCTTAATACCTTTAGTATATTTAAAAATCATAAAATATATTATCTTAAAAAAATAAATATAAAAAATATTTATAATTACATTTAAAAAAATTTAAAACAAATGGCACGCGCTATTTTGCGCCGTGCGCCATGCGCCATGGCGTGCATGTGGCTCAAATAGTGCACGCCATTTTGAACGTTTGCGCCGCACCATACTCATGGCGCCGTAGGTGCGACGCGCCGAGCCGTGCGCCATGGCGCGCGCTATTTTGCGCCATTGACATCTATGCTCAACCCTGAAAAATCTAAGTTAGCAGATCGATTCGGGTCAACCGTTCCGATGGGTTGGGTCCGGATCTGAAGTTTTGACCCGTTTACAAAACTCGGTCGGGTTAGGGTCAACCCGAGTCAATTCAGGGTTCGACCCAAACCTGCATCGTTAACCCATTTTGACACCCCTATGTGTGAGTGCTTAGGTTGATGAGAAATATTGATTAAGAATGAGGTGAGTCGGTAACTAGATGTAACAATTTAGCAATTCTTAGAACATATCAAGTAATTTCATGCTATGGTTTTGATGTGGGCCCCATAAGTTTAAGTTGGTAAGAATGCCACTATAACTTGTGGCATTATATAAACCTAAGACATCATGAGGTTACTTGGTGTTTGGAATCTTGAAGAGAGTTCAATGTGTGTAGAGTTTTGTGAGGTTATTGTAGAAAGGTTTGAGTGTAGAAACTTTTAGAGCCATTTAGACAATTAATGTAGTGTGGGCTTACATATGTAACTTACATGAATCCCACTAGATGTGAGAGCTAGTAAGAGTTCTTGAATTTCTTTCATGTCTTGTATTCTTTGAGTGAGTGCATGAAAATGTTGACTTTTCTTGCATGGTTGTGAGTGTGCAAGATTAGCTGAGCTTGTGACAAAAGCATCACGCATGTCAAGGGACAAACAAATTAAAACACATGTTGCGAAGTAAGTAATTTGATGTTTAATTTTTATTTGGGGTGATGAGTAGTAAACACCACAATAGCAAGACAAGCAAGAAAGTAAAAGCGGCGGAAAAGTAAATGACACCAAGATTTAACCTGGAAAAAGCCAATATAGGGAAAAAAATCATGAAGTCACACCACACCAAGAAATCCACTATGAAAATTGGAAGAGATAAGTACATATTTCTCTTCTCTTTGGCTCTCTCATTGCTTCTCTTCTCACATGCATTGTTCTCAATGTCTACCAACTCAAAATACAAGAAAAAACCAAGTAAAATAATACCACGGGATGCAAATCTTCAGCAAAATGGGAAAGAAAATCTTCCAATCCATCTCGCAGCGCTGCGGTGGCAGTTTGAAGCATTGCAGCACTAGAACCTCTGTCTTAATCCGCTACAACACCGTTTCTATGCTACCGCGGCGCTCTCCTCTCTGTCGTTCATTGTCGGGGTGCTTGGGAACATAGCGTCAGAGCACTCAGGTATGTATTGTCGGGGCGCTTAGGTACACAAGGCTGAGGCGTTGTATGGGATGAAAAAATTTTCGGGTGCAAAGCACCTAAACCCAAGCAAGTAAACACGAGAAGCTTTGAGGTATGAGACAACAGAATAACCAGATTGATCAATACAATCAGATTCCACACAACAATTTTTGTTGTGATCGGTACATAAATGGATCGGTGCATGTTTTGGGATTTACTCTCAACAAGCTAAACTTCAGCTAATAATAAACAAGTATTAATCAGCTCTCATTCATATTTTAATGGAATTAAAATATGATTGCTACTTGCATGAGAATCTCATTGAGGAATTTGTTTACAGTTTATCTTATTGGCTAAACTACTACGTTGAGTATAACATTGTTACAATTTCATGCTTGGCTGAGTTGAATCAGTCAAATTCAGTATTGAGTGACCTATGCTAAGTAGCACATCTCCTAACAAGCCGGACGTTCCGTTTGTTCTGGCCAAGTGCAATAGCATGCTCATTACCAGTCTCTAATATAAAACAAGTTTTATGGTCATCATTCAATAGTAGATCTATTCATAACCCCCCCCAGGACATTTAGCAAATTTTTAATAAAAGTGTAAAATATCACCAACAGGGAGTTCAATAAATAAACAAATTTAGATTGTTCTCAGTCTTTTCCTTTTTTTTTTGTTTGTGTGGGGGGTAGGTGCGGGAAACTTGCACATTAGCCTTAGTGGCTAGTTGTTCAACTGTGAAAGCCCATTTCTTCTTTTTTATGGCTTTCACTTTGCCAGTTTCACCCGCTTATTTGACTTAGAGCCATGCGTTTTTCTGAATCTAGTGATCTGTACAACTTAACTAAATGCCATGTACAATATTAACAACAGTGAAGTACAATTTTGATGTAGGTGGGATTTGATCCCAATATCTTGACTAAAAACTTTGAAGTCCTTATTAAAAATTAGAGCTTACTGATGTGGTTGAAGTGGTTTGGATGGCTATGTTATAATTTACTACTATGTTGTGGATAAAGTCTAACAGCGGTATTTCTACAGCCACTTTTTTCCAGTTTAATTTGGACACGACGGTAACATTCCGACTAGAAGGCCATTCTGTTATTTTAGGCTATCACATTTTGCCAGATCACCCACTTGTTTGCTAGGCTGCCATGATCGTTTATTTGTGTGGAGTTGGTTAGCCAATATTAGAGATCAGAAAGAGTTTGAGTGATCACATTAGGAGTGTTGGAAGGTGTGAGAGGTCAAATAAAAATAGATAACGTAAAAATAGCCACACATGCAAAAAGACGAGCTAGTTTTAAAGCTAAATCTTCATGAGAATAAGTTATTTTTATAGTTTCCGTTTAAAATTTTCCTGGTTAAATGTTCTTCCGAGTATTTTAATACTTAACTGTACACAATTCATTAAGATTTTTTTTTTCCTCTGTTGGCATTTAATTCTGCTTTTATTATTATCATAGCGACAAACTTCGGACTTCAAGGACCGCCATTTCCACTGCTGATGTCACCAACGAGTACACTCTTGGTGTGCCAGGAGAACTCTTCAGCTTCTCTCAGTGTCAGAATCAAGTGTCAGTGGCTGAAGCCTCTGGCCTCACTGGTGAGGTATCTCATGTTGAACAGTTTATCCGAGAGCATGTCAAACCTTAAAAGGACGAGAAATTATTATGCGCGGAGTCCGGATACGTCCGGACTCCAATAAAAATGCGACACCTGTCTTTGTACACAGTGTACAACTGTGCACACTATGCAAATTATATACAGTGTGTACAAACTTATGTACATAATATACACACTATGCACAAATTTGTACGTAGTGTGTATAAGGACATATGTCGTGTTTTTATTGGAGTCTGGACGTAACTCTACGTCCAGACTCCGCACGTAATAATTTAAACTTTGTTTATCTATTACATTGCATATGTCCATGGCCTGAGCTTTTCTTTCGTTGTGATGGATTAATGATGATGCTTTTAATCAACTGGCTGTATTTTTTTGTTATTTGAAACAATATAAAACCATCCATTCCACCTAGTTGGCTTACAATTTGTGTCCAAGCTAACTGGGTCGGCATTGGTGGCTCTATTTATTTGATTCTACGAAGTTTTGCAGATTTTATCTGGTTTGAGAAGAATTACTTTGTTAAAATTTTAAATTGTAATTGATTTTTGCTCACAGGAAATCAAGGAAAAATAATTTTGAATCTAAGAAATTCAATTTCCTGCGACTTATTTGCCTTTTTTTTCCTGCTGGTGTATATATAGGATTACTTTTATTAAATTGATGGAATAATTTATTCAGCTCAGTCAAAATTTTGCATGATGGTGAAGATAGAAGGTTATTCTATCTGCTTAAATGGATAATAGTCTCTTACTCTATTGTATATTTGTTTATATGCACAAATCAATCTTTATAAAGGCTATCCACCTTAGAATTTGAAGTTACAGAGTAGCAGTAGAGTAGGACGTAAAGTATAACCTTCCTATCAGGGCCTGCAATTGGTGAAATTGTTCTGTGCGGATATGAATAGCATCTGAAGGTGAATCAAAATGTGCCGAGTTGCTCATTTGCTGTGTATTGGGTGAAATGACATGTTTTGATTGGTCTTCAGATCCAATTGAGTGTTGATAAAGGCAATTTAATCTAGAATTTAGGCCAAATACTCATGAATTTGCAAATAAAATGCAGTGAAAACGCTTGAGGTGGATTTTTTTTGCTTAGAAAAAATAAATATTTTAACTATTTTGAGCATTTTCAACAAATACAGTTACTTGATTCAAAGAAAAAATTATATTTCATGTATGAGATTATGTAATTCATAATTTATTTTTATCCATCTTTAAAAAGAGGCTAATTTTGCTCTATCTAGAGGTCAAAATTTTGTGTTGAAGTTACTAAGAGGATGATCAGAGTTTATTTGCTCAATTTTAGAAAATGTTCAACTCATTTGAGGTGTCTATCATAATGTTTTCAATCTACGAATTGTATTAAAATAAAACAAAAATCTATGATTTGGTAATATTCAAATCATCTTTTATACATTATGATTTTATTTGATTCGTATTTAAATATTTACTCAAATCGATCTTCGATTATTTATTGATCAAGATAAATTATATAGGAAGAATGTTTAAAGGATGTTCTAGTGAGTGCTCATATAAGATTTGAATGAGATTTTAACAAGGCTACAATGCATTTATGTTTTTTTTTTAATATTGCTAGGCATGGGTTGAGGATATTATTAAGAGACATCAAATGGGTCAATCATAATTCAAGATGGTTTAACTATCATTGCTGCATGACTAAGATCCTTCCAACCATCGTTGCCTGACTACGATCCTTTCAACTTACATCACTTGATAACTATGATCCCGTCGACCAAACGAACATGTCAACACTGATTATTCTAACTGCTATCATGTAATGCACTCTATATGATGTATATTTATTTCATAAAGCTAATTTCTTCCCCCTAAAAAAAGGCCTCGTTTGTAACCGAAATACTAGTCGAGTCTATTCATTCAAATTGGGCCAAACCCCATGATTTTCCCCCCTTTTAGAAGTCTCCACGTAAAAACTCAAGTGTCTCTTATAAATACTACACCCATCTTTTTTATCTGATTGTGTGTTGAATTTTTGTCCAAAATTAAGACGTTAAACTTTATATTTCTCAATTGCTGTGAATATTCCGTGATGCAACATTAATCAATTTTAAGTTTAAAAAGAAACAAACTTAAATAATTCTTGCACATACAATCTAATGGATCATATGCAAAGACATAACACCATTTACCTAATTTTAAAGAAAAGTTTTCTTTAAGGTATACATGATTGCATGTATGTAATCTTCAAAGATCGTTTGTGTGAATTTATTTCAAACAATGTAAATCTATAAGTATATATATTTTTTTGTTCATAAATATTCATTCTTTCTGTACGATTATTACTCTAATTTATACAACTCTTTTATGAAAGTTGTTAATATTGTTATGAATGCTAAGTGCTATTATAAATATTGGGCCTATAAAGTTAAATTTGCCATTGTAAATACTCCAAAATATTTCAAATTTTTTGCCCTATGATAAGCCGCTTGATGGCCTTCCCTTTCCGATGGACGCAAGTCGATACGCCCACGTGAAACTTCTCGCCGCCGACTTCCTCTCCCTCGCCGTCTCCTCCTCCGCTCCGCCAACCATCTCCCGCCGCGGCCGCCCCATCTACCGTGCAGAAATCGTCGGCGTCGTCGTTTCCCGTAATCGCCGGCCGAAGCTTCTCCGATTCCTCATCGACGACGGCTCTGGCTGCGTGCCTTGTGTCCTCTGGCTTAACCACGACCTGCTTTCTAGGTCATCTGCTTTCGCCTCTGGAGACGATCTCGCCGCCTCCGCTGCCAGAGATCACGCCGGGAAGGTGCACCTCGGGGTGCTAATTAGGGTTCGAGGTCGGGTGACGGTCTTCCGTGGCGAGCTACAGATAACGGTGAAGGACGTACTGGTGGAGAGGGACCCCAACGCGGAGATCTTACACTGGTTGCAGTGCATTAAACTCGCACGCGACTGTTATGATCTGCCATTGGCGGCCGTGACGAAAGTGTGAAATTGGGCGTTTAGGGGCGCAACAACTGTTTGATGATTTGCCCAAGTGAGATTTTTGCTAAGACACTTCTTGCCAATTTGGTTGTTTAAAATTAAAAGACAAGTTTTAAGTAACTATAAGTTTCTTAATTGGATTTTTATTTTGATATAGTTCAAGTTAAAGTGATTTTTAAAATATATAAATGCATTGAAAATTTCTCATTTATGAGAATTTTAATTTACACAGAAAATAAGTAAACAAACAAATCATCGCTTTTGAGATATATTCTTCAAGCAAATGAGTTTTGTGGGAGTAATTCTTGACGGAGCTATACTGTAAAGTTGTTTAAACCTGTGCATTTTAATAAGCGAGTTTAAAAATTGAATAATGCTTACAAATTTATGACAGGAGCTGGGGTGCATTGGATGAGAAAAAAATTTAATTCGATTGTTTAATACTTATTAGATTCGCACCATTAGTTACTAGTTCCTCTCATATTTAGGGGTGTCAATTTAGGGTCACGGGTCAGATTCGGGTCAAACACAACACTATTCCGGTCAACCCTAACCCAACGCGTTTTGGCAAACATGGCAGTTATTTCGGACCCGAACTTGATCCTCTTCAGGTCCGGGTCAACCCGATCGAATGACCCGGGACCGACCAAAAATTGTTGATTTTCAGCTCAAAAAACGGATCAATCTTCAATTTTTGGATCAAAATCAGGTAAAAAAATCGGTCAATCTCGGGTTTCCGGGTTAAAAATGGGTTTTCTGGTTGAAAATGGGTCAAAATCGGGTCAATTTGGGTAACTGGGTCAACCCGAACCAAATCCAATTTTTGAAACGGATCGATTTGCTGAACACAAACCCGACCCATTTTGGGTCCGGGTTGACCCTAACTCGAAATTTTCGGGTCGTTCGAGTTGGGTTTTTAGGTCGTGTCAAATATTGACACCTCTACTCATACTAGGATTTATTTGGAGTGATTTATCAATTCGAGGTACACACACATAGCCACTAATAAGATCATTTACAATATCATGATCTTGCATTAGCGCTAATTCAAAATATACCTATAATTATGTCATGATTATTCGACAAGTTTTACGCTGGTTTCAACAATCTAACGTAACCCTCTACTTTTCTCATCCAGGACTTGTGACCTGACAACGGCTAAATATACCCATAATCATGATTACACAAAATGATATTTACATCATCAGAATATTATCATCAAATAGAACCAACAAGAGCACAATTTATACTCAGGTTCCTTGCCATTCTCAAAAGCTAAATACCCATGTAGATGCAATGGGGTGAGCAATAAGACTCGTTTAAATTTTCAATGCATGGAAAGGGAAAGCAATATGCATGCTTATAATTTATCCAAGTTTTCATGCGAATGATCATGTATGTATGACACCGTATCAAAAGAATAATTTATGCATTATGTATTGTGTATGACATTTCACCTCTCAACATAACAAGTTGTATGTCATGCCATGCCTCATAATTGGCAAGGATGTCACTAAGCAAGTAAATATGTATAACAGGTAAATAATAAACATTATGTATTGTTGACTGTAACGGCTACCCACAACACAGTCACTGTAATCGTCGCCTCTCTTCCGATCTCTCACGTAACCGCCCCCGGTCCCACCTCACGACATAGCCGATCGAACACGACGTTTCAGCAAACCGACATACTCACGACACAAAATCCTCTCTCATTCGCTCATACACGCAAAAACGCATAGAGAGAAAGAGAAGGGATTTCCGAAACGTACCTTTCGTCGCTCTACCCCTATCGAAGCCAAATCTCGTCGGCTCCTGCTCGCCGCGCCCTAGCCGACTCCGACCGACGACGCCGGACCATCCTGCCTCCGGCCAGACAAGCCGATCCGCCGCCGACCCGCCTGCCGCCGACCGTCGACCAGCCGAACCCGCTCCCGTGCGTGACTCCGATCTCTGCCCTAGCTTGATCGGGACTTTGCTCTCACCCGATACTTCTTTCCCTCTCTATTCTATTATATATATATAATATATTATATTATAGTAAGTATATTAGATTATAATATAGATATTAGATTATAATATGTATTATTATTATTTGTATAAAATAATAATAATATATATTATATTACATAATATTTATATTATAATAAATATATATTTTACTATAATATATTATTATTAAAAAAAAAAAAAAGAATGGAGAAATAATTTTTGAAACAGGTGTCGAAGACCCCGGCCGTCGAACCTTAGGTCCGACCGGGATGGTTTTAAAATTTGAAGACCCCGGCCGTCGCATCTTAGATCCGGCCGGGATGGTTCCAAATTGAAGACCTCACGCAGTCGATCTTAGATCCTGGTGGGATGGTTTGAAATCGAAGCCCCTACGCCGTCGACCTTAGGTCCGGGTAGGAAGAATTTCGGCAAATGCCGCCCCGATTTCTCCCTCGGTGGGGAGGCGACGCCGGGAGGCTGCCGAAATTCACTCAGAAATTTGGGACTTAGAAAATTTCTTTGGACTTATACAAAGTTTGAAACAAATCAAAGGACCCCAATATAATTAATTTTGAAACAAACTTTGAACACTAAATTAATTAAAATTTAATTAAACTATATAATTTTAATTAATTTAAAATAAGGCAAAATAAAATAAATTCCAATTCTCTTGTGTGTGATATTCCAAGTTATAAGATTCATGCATTGATTTCAACTCACAATTTGGATATCAATATGTACAATTATGATACATTTGCTAAAATTCAACTTAAATAACTCAACATATTATGAAACACAAGAGCATAATAATTTTTTTTTGGCTTTAACATCAAAGCTAGTGGGGCCTTTTGTATTTAAATTAATCTCAAAGCTATTGGAGTATTTGTCATTTGCTCGGACTCAAAATCAATTGATTGAGCATGTATTTTACATGAGAATAAAACCTTAGTAATATTTCTTATTTAACCTGAATTAAATAAGATTCTCATTCCCTTTGATCCTAAAATTATTGGATTACTTGGTGTTTTACATATTTAGCAAAGTCTTCTCTATCAAAGTTATTCTAAACATCTTTCTAATCAAGTGTACAACTCCATTAGCTACACCTATTGCTAGGAGGAAATCATAAAAGCAATAATATTAACAAAATACATGACTTTGAAAAATAAGCCAAGAAGCAAATTATTCAATGTTAATAGTGTTAAAGCTTCTAATATCCATACAATTGATTGCTTTTATGAGTCTCTTAAGAGAGATATGATGTGTGCAATGCATTATATACACATCCAAGACAACAAGTTGTGATGAATGTCAATGCTTACAAAAAATGATAAAAGGTTTATAATATACACGATAGCCTATCTACAAGTTAAGTTGATAACTCTCAAATATTTATGGATAACCACAAATAGATCCAATAAAAATTTGCAACTCAACGCCACCGGATCCGCAACATGTGTGCAAGCGGACAGAAGGCGTTCGTAGGCCCCTTAAATAAAATCCCGGGCCATTTTCAAATAAAATCATTTGCATAGATGGATCATATTTAAATATTTTAAAATGCCCTTTATATGATCCTCTAAATTAAATATATCCCCTGCATGTGCTCCGACAGAACTATTAAAGTTACAAATTCAAATAGTCGAGAATGCTGCGCAGGGTCAAATGCTACAACTTGCATGTGCTCCGATCCTCAAATATAAATGTCAAATCCAACGATCCGAGAATGCTGCGCGGGTTAAATATTCAAGTTTCATCCTCCTCCTATAAAGGACTGGAGTTGAAACGACTTGAATAACAAAATGTATCCCAAAATCTTACGAAAATACAAGTGACCTTAGTGCCACCCCGATGATGGCCGTGTTGAACGAAGATATCAACCAGAGGGGTCCATTCACAAATATTTTTCAAATACCATTCCTACCAAATTCTTACAAAAATAAAAGTGATATCAATGTCACCCCAATGATGGCCGTGTTGATCGAAAATCTCAACCGGAGGGGTCAAATCCCAAATCTTAAATCTCAAATCCAATCAAATCTCTGAAATAAAATATATATCATCTAAAAACACAAAACCAAAAATCATCCACCTCCCGCAACCGTTTGTCGGGGGTGATAAATCTGAAATTAACCTCAGCTCACAAAGAGCGAATGCATGTCGGGTGTATCACTACGATTCATCCTCAAACAGTCTCTTGCCAACAGGGACGTGGCACGTGCCCTCTGATCGGGTGGTTTTGCTGCAAAATGGAACCATTATATTACGATCACGGCCAAAGCCCGTATGTTCCCTAAAGGCGTCAAACCCTTGAGCGATGGATCATAGGGTATATTCAATAGGCATAAAGCCCTCTGTTAGCTAAGGTGGATTCAGATATATCCCCTTAGACAAATACCAACCCAGGTCTACAAGGTATTCTTGAACGAAGCAACCCATGGCTGCCGACAAGATGCCTTATGTCAGGTTGGGTCGACTACCTCCTCTGACTAAGTAGACCAGGGATCATGATAGCCCGGGACGACGGAACCATGGGATCTTGATCGGGCTCGTCTTCATTCGCCCCACCACCAGTTTTAAGTTTATGGTGATAAATTCCAAATTCCAAATTTCTAATTTCAAAATTCAAATCCAAATTCAAGAGTTAAAACCCTAAATTATTGCTATTATACGATAGGTTCATTACCTATGTGAACACTTGAACGACTAGCCTTAATTGAAAGTTCTCTCCTATTATTGGGAGGGGTAATTAACTATAGGAGCTTGCGCCTATAGGAAACCAGAACTCAGATCAAAAAGTCCTCACCAAATGAGGGCGAAATCTCTGGGTAGTGTCTTATCTACAAACCCAATCTGCCTTCTGAAAATTCCCCCGGGAACACATACCCAAAATTGGAATTTTTCGGAGCCCACATGTATTTTAAATATGTATAATAATAATGATAAATATGTATAATGATGATGATGATGATGATGATGATGTAATAATCAATCATTTCAATATGTACTCATGTTGTTAAAGTATTGATGAATCAGTAACAATAATTGTATCTTAGTCACCTAGGAGAATTCCCACAATCATAACATGCTTGTCATTCTTTTTACCCGTTTGCCACTAGAATACACCATTGTGTTGCAATATCTTTAAAAGTCTCCAAAAATATGCATAATATTGTTCACTATCTTTATATAGCAAAAATGATTCATCAAATAGACATAAGATGACTCCAAAATGACCAAAGGATTGTTTGGTTTGAAGTAAAAAAGGTGTAAAATATTTTAAATACAAGATTTTGAAATTATTGGTATTTGGACTAAAGAAAAAGAAGATAAGAGTAAAATTTTTATATTCACCCTCTAATTTAATTTTGATGTATTTGAAAATCGTTATATTAGCTAATTTTCAAATACAATATAAATTCTTTGTTACCACATAAGCCTTCGCTGCCGCCACAACTCTCTCCCACTGTCTGTCAGCCACTAGGCATTATCACCATTGGGCTTTTTACTACATTTATTTTACGTCAAATCAAAAATAAAAAAAATAACTTTAATTAATTTTACTCTTGTCTAAATATTGTAAATACACAACATTTTTTACACTGTATTCTACTTTTCTTTGTATTTTATTTTCATCCAACTAAACAACCCCTAATTGTGCTAGGTATAATTAATAACTTCATACGACAATTTAATAATTAATCCATCATAAATAGTTTTAAAAAATGACAATTTATTGGATCACACAATCCTAGATGACTTGAGCATACTTATGATCATTTAGATAGCAAATTTGTAAGAAATATTGTTTGGTATGCATATGAGAGCATCATGTAAATTAATCATGCATACAAATGAAGTTAAATTCATAAAAAAAAAAAAAAAAATCTAAAAACACATTATTCAATATAGGTGTGTTGTGGGTTACTGTACAAACAGATATTACAAATATCTGCTTGTTGGCTCCTAGTTGCCAAGTTTGAATCAAATTGAATTAGGGTTTCTTATTGGAAATATCCCCTTCGTCAAAGCAATCAGAATTCGATTCAGCGACCACTTAGAAAGCTTCAAAACTTCATTGTGCAGATTTCAATGAAGATAGCTGGGAAAATAATAAAAATCATACATACCAAAGCGAAATAATGCTATAACAGTCCAATTTTTTCAGACCAAATTCAGTCCGAATCCCTAGAAATATTAAAAAATGACACCTCATAATCAGACGGGCTAATTCATGAGAAATTATTCTGTGCAAACTACGAATGTATAGGATCGTCCGGATGTTATATATGAATTGCATATTTACTGTGTCATTCCATATGCAGCATCCGGACCATACTTTAAGTTCGGAGTCCGCACATAATAATTTCCCCTAATTCAGGCTATAAATTATCACTAGTCAAAATTGATGAAAACCACGAGACACCGGACTGGTCCTAATGAGCAAGAAAAAGCAATCTTGTCCTCCCTGTACAGGATTCAAAGCACTTCTTATATGAGGCAAGCTCTGTTCTGAATTTTCAAGTTAAGTGAGAATGTTCAATTTATCAGTAGTATAAAGTGGAAAAGGCTTTACAAAAGACAAGCTTTGAAACCCTTATCCAATTCTTTAGAATTGAGATTCTTCCCTATAAATACAATTTTGTTGATTCTTGCTTCCTCTGAACCCCATAATCTATCAGGAGAACCTTGGAAGATATCATGAACTCCCTGCAGCAAATGCACAGGATGGGTTATGAGAAACATTATAATATGTGCTGAGAAAAACAAAGATAAATTATAATGGCATTGGCATCTTAATGCGGACTAGGAGTCCCTATTCAAGCAGTAAAGAAAGAGCAATTAGTTCATGCGTGACTTCAAAAATAATAATTAAAAAAATTGTCATTCTGAATGAATTTGTTAATTTCTAACTTCAATATGGTGGGAAGTTAAAATATGCATGAACAAAATGAGCTGCCTGAAGGAAAGAACACAAATTGTTTAGATTAAAGTTTATTTACTGCAAAAAAAAAGGCAAGACTCCAAAGCGTCGGATGCGGGTACAGTGGCGTGGGTGGCCCGGTAGGTCGGCCGGGGTTTATAGACCGCCAAGCGTGTTCGGCGATGCCAGGCGTGACAGCGGCCTTGTGTTACCCTAGGCTACGATATTAAGATGTGAAATCACTGAGCCCAAATGTAGTGCCTAGCGGTGGACCCACATAAACAACCAACTCGAGAACTCCTGTGTGTCCTAATCTATTTGCACAAAGTCTCTGCACTGTGCACCCTGGTAGTACTCTTGCCCATCCAGATTGCTCAGTTTCGAGTCCACATTATTATTTCACTCGCGAAAAATGGAACAATGATCTTCCCTACCAAATGCACCGATTATTCCTACCATTCCATTACTCCAAGAAAGATGAGCAAGAAAACCACGACCATAACACTCCATGTTGACCACGATTCAATCCATGCCAAAGATGCAAGCTTAAGATATCTTCCTTACTACCTCCATCAAAACCTAAAAGTCAAGACTAAAGAAGAAGTTGGTTTGCTAAAAGAATATATTAAATCCTTGTTTCTTAAATAAGCTATCAAATGATCATCTATGATACACTGACACGAACACGACGACACGGACACGACACACGACAATTTTTAAAAAAATAGGACACGGGTGCGGCGTGGACACGGCATAATAATTTTTTAATATAATATATAATGATTTTTAAAAATATAGGACACGGACACAGCGTAGACAGATGACTCTTTTGAACCTTCAGCTGATCCACTCCCGCCAACAGCAGAGCTCATTTTGCTAACAAACCAATCATACATATGAATACATGAAATTAAATTGATATGAAGTGAAATCAAAATATCCCAATAATAAGACAACATGAATACAACAATAAACTGGTATGCCGAGGGTCCAAGGGGGGGGGGGGGGGGGGGCAAGGCGCTGCCCCCTGGCGGGGTTCGACCTGTTTATAAAGTTCGTAAGTTGTTTGTATAGAAAGATACCGAGTGGTACCGAGCATGTACCTAGTAGTATCGAGCATGTACCTAGCAGTACAGAGCATGTACCTAGCGGTACGGAGCGGTACCAAACATGTACTGAGCGGTACCGAGCATGTACTGAGCGGAACCGAGCATGTACTGAGCAGTATCGAGCATGTACTGAGCTGTACCGAGCATGTACTGAGTTGTACCGAGCATGTACTGAGCGGTACTGAGCATGTACCTAGCGATACCTCATTTAATAACCGGACACGCGTGTCCAGTTTTAATTTTAATTTTTTACTCCAATGTCGTGTCGGACACGTGTCCATGCCGTGTCCGACACGTGTCCGACACTGCATACCCTCTTCAAGTGCCGTGTCGGTGCATCATAGATGACCATTGATATTATCGAGACCAAAGGCTATCCTTCACACTGTCAATCATAAATCCAACTAGAGTTATGCTTCACTCTATTCATCTTTGATACAACCAAAGTTATGCTTCTCTCTAAGTAGGAAATTAGATTTTGTAAAAATTTCAAATTATATATTATTAAAATACCCTCATTTTAACATCCTACATTAACATTAACTTATAGTGTCACTTTTGATGGCAGGATTATTTTGGCACCTATTTAAGAAGAACTCTTAGGAACTAAATTAGATTTTTCATATAGACCAAGACATGAATAGCCCCCGACAAATATAATAGAAGAGTGCATTTTGGTCCTTTTCAATAATGAAAAATCAATAACGTGCATATTTTGTCCTAAATAGCAAAACGTTTAATTAAATTGTAGAATGAAAAAAAGAAGCATTAAAGAGGTAGCACTGATGCAGTACAAAACAAGTAGTCAAAGATTATTTCTGTTACTTCAGAATATTTTGTGATTTATTTTAATTTTTATATTTAATTATTAGTAATATAGCTTATGATTAAGATTATAGAATTATTGATTAAATTTTGAAATAATATTTTCTCTCTGTCTCTCTCCCATAACATTCAAGCTTTCTCTATCCTCCTGCTACCCAATAGCCTTCTCATGGAAATTGAATCTCAGGCTTCAGCTCTTATCCCTGTTACAGTACAATGCTACTGTAGTAATTGGTCCTCTTCAAGATAGAATTTGATTCCAAAAGCAAATTCAAGAAGAAAAAGAAATCAAAAGTCCATCTTCACATTGAAATAAATTCAATTCTTCTTCTACATCAATTAACATCAAAGCCAAATGTTTTTACGGTAATTATATTTAAACCTATGCTTATAACCATTTTGAATTTCATCCATCAATTAAGTGACATAGTAAAGCCAAGAAAGTAGGTGGGTATAAGATGAATAGATTATGCCTAGAAAATGCATCATAAACATAAAAATTTGCCTAGGGAATTATTAAAATTTTATTAATTTAGTTTGAAATTGTCATTATGAATTCATCAACATGTTCCAAAAGAAATAGATGCAGCGGTAGCCAACAACCACATGCAATAAGAGCCTTTGAATTACGAAGAATAACCCAAAGAAATCATATCATGAGCAAGAGATATATGATAATTCTCACTCATAATTGAACAAAGCCCAACTACCATAAAATTGGAAAAATTGTCAGCCAGAAACCCTAACAACAACAAAAGCCACATTAATATTTTCACAGTACAAACCTGAAAAACAAATCTTTCTTCCATGCCTTCCACAGAAAGAATACCTTTCATACGATATATGTCATCACTTCGTTCCATTAATAAAGTGCCCAACCACATGTTTGCCTGTATCCAATGTGAAGTTGTGGCTCAATAAAATAAAATGACCCAGTAAGGTACAAAATCAGTGGAGTAGAATAGAAAGACTAATTTATGTTTACTTATCTTGATTATGAAAAGATAACACGCTCATATAAAGAGAAACAAAAATAAGAACCTTGTTGAGGTCGAGGCTCCCTTCACAAACAATGCTTACAGAAGAAACACCAGGATCATGAACATGGTCATGCTCGTGATTATCTGCAAGTCGAAGTGAAATCAGATAAGTAAATTAAAGCATTAAAAAGTGATGAACTGCACAATTAGCACACCTGAGAGGATATATATAATAATATTATTATGGAAAAAATCAACGCCAGCAATCATGCAGTAATTAGGAAGACAGAGATTATAAACAATTCCCTAGAGGGAACAAATAAATGGTTAGATATATAATAATCTAGTTTATTTGTTTTCTGTGATAAAATTTCATTACTAGTGAAGAAAAATATTACATGAAGAAGCAATTGCAAAAAATTTCCTACAGAAAGGTAACGCAACAAAATAAATTGGATCAAAATAATATGTATGCTGAGAGAGTATTTTTGGTCCAAAAGAAGAGTGGTAGGCCTACAATCAAGCACTTGCTAGGTCAAGAATGTCAAAGTCATCAATAGTGTTATTTTGAATGGTTTGAAATCTAGCAAACATGGGAGAATAACGAAGAATGTTTTTCCTATTTGTGCTTTCACAAGAAAAAAGAAGCTGGAAACTTTTATCCGCTAAACTAAGAATACTTTTCATATAATCTTAAGAATGAACATAGCTTGAATCATCAACCTCCTCCGCATAAGAATAATCATGAATAGCATTAGGAAACAATATAGAAATGCCAAAGAAAGGAATGAGAGTAAAAGTAATTGAAGGGTCCCTCGATGAATCAAAAGTTAGCTTTACAAGAAATGACTCTTGAAGTATCAATGTGCCCAGCAACCATATGTGAAGACACCAAAGATGGGGTAACAAGGGGAATATTGACATCCAACAAAACAGCAACAACTAGGAAAGGCACATACTCAATGGAGGAGGATAAAGTAGGTTCTACGATACAAGAATATTCCATGGGAATTGAAGGAACAACTGCTATCAACTTCGAATAAATTGACCATTAATATTAACCAAACAAAAAATTATCTGCCCAAATCAGGATCAATAAAACTATTGTGAACAATAGAACCATATAAGGTGATTTCTGTAATTTCATATGAGAGTTGAAGTAATTAATATAATCAAGATCGATGATTTGCAGGATTGACATTATGAGGGCGAGCCCTAAAATTCCATTTTTTTACAAAAGAAAAAATATGTTGAGTGAACACTAAATCATATCAACCCGTTATACCTATCTTCATTGGTTGTTCTCGCCCCACATGACATATTGTTACTGGTGCTCCTCGCGACTCGCCACACGATATCTTAGACATGTCTCGACAACCCTCGCTCATGCTCAATCGGTTGCTCGCTATGTTCATCGCAGCTAACTCAAACACAGAAGGTTGTCATGCTCTCGATCCTGTTGAATCCCCATGCTCTTGCTGCATGCTACCTAGCATTTTGATCTCCCTTCACTAGGCCTTTTGCTCTTCGCTCACATGATCTCAAGCTCCATCCTTGTTTTCATGCTGACCATCTCTGGTATCTCCCAATGGAATCTCATCCCCACCTTCCTTTGTGGAGTCTGACTTCCATTTCACTTCGTGGGGCTTCCCCTCAAGCTTTGCCTCCTTTTCCAGTGACGGTTGCTAGGACATTGTAGATTTACTTCACACCTCTTCTCTCCTAGTGCCCCTCATGCTAAGCTCGAGTCTTCCTCTACCTATCAGGATGAACTTGCTCTAATTTTCTGGAAGTTAGAAATTTCAGATTTGGTAGTTCCATTCTCCCACATAGCTATGCCCTAAGTTTAGAAATTCTTCTCACTTTCATGTTAGATATACACCTTCATTGATGATTTCTCCATTAAACTTCTTGATCGTTGCCACGTAATAAAAAAACTAGCATTGGAAGTAAATTATTTAAGACTTCTCTCTCCTCAATCGTATTATGAGAATAGTCTCCCTATGCATATGCTAAAGTGGTCTCCACACTTTGATATCTATAAGGAGCCTTCCATTATCTAAATATGAGTTATTTTCCCTCATATTTGTGTTCACTTCATCAGTCAATTTACACTTTACTCAATGAGATCACCACCAGACTCTCTCGTCTATCTATGACCCATGCTCTGGTCAAAATCAAATTTTATGCCCCTTTGACTAGGGAGATTTGGATCGCACTCCTATATGGTTATTCAAAAAAATTGGAATTTAAGGGTTTGTCATCTTATTGTCAATATCGCAAAATCTTTTATCATAAAAATGTTGTTTGCTTTAAGCAAATCCAAATTTCTTTCTCAAGAGGGGAAGAAATGTCTAATTAAACCAAAACTCTATACACTGCCAACTTGGAAAGCTTAATAGTAGCAACGTCCATCTAAAGTGGTTTGTCAAAAATTAAGCCAAAAGAGTACAAATTGAAATGATTAAAATAGTTAATCCAAAGATATGAAAATAAACTCAAACTGGAGTGATAGGAGATTTCTATAAAACATTCAAAATAAGATGTCTGTTAAGCATATAAATTAGGAACCCATTCACATAATATGTTCTCCGAGAAAAGACCTTGAATAGTTTAATTCTAAAGATTGCTTAGCGAGAACATGATGAGAATCATAACAACCCAATTTCAATCCCCAGCCAAACATAAAACTACGAACCTTAATACTAAGATGATCCTGAAAAAAGTGACAATAATAGAGAGAAAAAGGGCAAAGCCACCTCAGAGATCTCCTCATCAAACAAAATGAAAGTTGATTTTTCTAGAGAGGAGGAAGATTACTTGTGATGAGTAGTTTTAGGCCAGATTAAAAATGATTGGGAGAGTCGAACCAAGGTACATGACCCTTCTCAACTGCCTAATAGCCTCAAAAAATGATCAGGGAGCACAAGGCAATGGAGATCGCACAAAGAAAAGCCCCAAGAGCTAGAGTAACCAAAGGAGAAGCATCAGAATGTGGTCAAACTAAGGGAGCAATCAGAGAAATATATATAATGCATACCGACGGAAGATTTGAGGATAAAAGGAACGAGGATTGAACACACGAAGTAGAGGAGAAGAAGTTGAGCAAAGGAGAGCCAAACCTAAAAAGGGAACGACTATAAGTGCCAAGACCGAAGTTGGTATATGCACCAACACCAAGGGGGTATGCCCCTTAACGGAACCTCAAGTGTCAAGCACATTGAGCCGGTGCAAGCTAAGGCAAAACAAAAACCTGGATGTCATATCCACAACAACGTGAAACATGAATAGATGGCGTGACCACAAGCACAATCAGAAGAGGTGAGCTCGCAAACACAAAGGCCATGCCACAAATGCACAAGAAGCACAAGCACATAGATAGCACCCAAGCAGCACCACAAGCATGCGGGAGCAGTGATTGTGCACAAGGACTAAGGGCGAGGGAGGTAACGAGCTCGCAAAAGTTTGGCCGAGTACAACAGAAGCAACGTCAAAGATAGAGTACAATCCAATATTTGATAAACTATATTAGATATTTTAAAGGTAAATGATGTTATCCATCACTTTGAATAACTAAACTACATAGTTAGGATAACATAATACAAAGTTTCCTTCATGGGCATTGCTTCAATGCTTAAAAAAAAAAAGCCATTGTTTGTGGCATGTCAAAAGTTTTTTTTTTGAGTCAACAGATATATCACTAATATATAATGATGAATTAATATCACTTCAAAGAGTTCCAAGCCACTCAAAAAAGGGCACAATAATTATAAACATCTAAAGTAATTTTCAAGCAAAATAGAAAACTGAAACAACATTATGCATTTCTCCTATTAAAACTTATCAGAACAACTTCATATTTGTGATGTAAAAAAGCTAAGCTATGTCTAACCATGCTTATGCTCATGGCTGTGATGATGATGTTCATCGTGGTGATCATGATCATGTTGCTTATGTTCATGGTCATGTTCCTTATGATCTTCTTTTGAACCTTCCGAACGAACAGTGCTCTCTATCCTGTGAAATCATAAAAAAAGATAGATTACATTAAAGAAAGAAATGAAGCTTGTAACCCCAAAAAATAGTAAAGAGAAAACAAATAAGACTCTTGCCTAATTAAACACATCTAACAATGAACCTGGGATGATACATATAAAAACTGGCAGATATCTAGAAATCTGATTTCCACTGATAAAGATAACTATAGTCATGAGTGACATAACAAAAGCTAGGAAATATAACTTGACCCAGCCTCTTTTGGTAGACAAATGGCCGCTGAAAGTCAAACCACTAGGAAACTAGGAAAAATTTAGCCATAGGTACCTACAGTGTGTGGCCAAGCATGAAAAGATGGAAAAATCACTTAAATGAATGATTATGAAAGGCTATGTCCAAGATCGGAAGACTCGTTAGAAAGGAAAATCATACCATCTTTCTCAAATGCTAAGCAACAAAATCAGTTCAAACAGATTTGAAATGAAAAATTAATAACTAGCTCTTAGGACTATTTAGTGTATGTATAAATGTATAATTAAATTTCAAAAGGCCCCTCAACTATTCGCAAGTGGCCAATATAATCCCAGAGTATTACATTTCTCCATTTTAGTCCTTCAATTATAAAAAATTGATTTCAATTTATTCCACCCACATCAATCAGTGGGCTTTGGCGCTTATATATTGGCAATCCATGGAATGAAGGATGCCAAATATGCCTAATAGCAAGTGTGCCGCTGACTTCTTTCATTTATGTTGTAAGTTCCTCCGGCAACCTTTCTTGAGTTCAGCCATCAAGTCCACCCTTCACCATAAGGATCAATCCTTTGTTGTGGTCCCCACTATTCTCTTCCCAAATCAGCTATCTCCTCATAACCAATCAGATTTAGTTATTCAGAACACACAGATTGTATGATTCATGATTGATGTCGTCAGACTGTTACCAATGTCCCACAGATTCACCCTACAACAATTGGCCCTTATGAGGTGTTTTGCTTCCTGTTTTGCATGTAATTAAGTGTGCTTTAATGGTTTTCCTTCGGGATGACTCTCATTATAGCCTCTATGTAACTCCTACTGCGAGTGCAAACATACAACAACAAAAATTACAGCAAATTTGACTTATGTTCCTCGCTTCTTTTTCATTCTTTACTGTATCAGAGTAGGAAAATTATCCTTAGATTGTTTTTCTTCTTGCCATAGGTGTTGCTCAAATCCTAGGTTACAATTTGCCTCTTCATTACTCCTTCAAAAAATGTCCAAAGTTATATTAAATCCTCCTCCTTCATTCGAACATCAATCAATTCAAAGCTCACATGAAAGTCATCACATTCAAATCACCACCATCTAATTGAATGATGATAACTTCCCTCGTTAGTTTCAAATGATTCGATTGTGCATCAGGATGAGAGGAAAGATCAGTTAAATCATTAGACACACAAAGAAGCCGACGTGAGGGACTCAACTTATGTCGTTTGGGTTAAATCATTGGAGACACAAATATTGGTTAAATTATCTCTGCTATTCCACTACCAAAGAGTTGTTAGATACTTAGTAACATCTAAAAAATGTACTCTAATTTGGAAAATCAATCCCAAGTATGAGTTAATCCTGCGACTTTGGGAAATTTGCCAAGTTGAGTATTCAATAACAAGATATATTAATTTTTTTTTTAAGGATGTGGGAAGACTTAGACTTGTTTAATGATTATGACTGGAAGTCAACCAAACACTTCAATTATTATAAAATGATAGTAAACATTGGCCACATTTTTAAGAGTTTTGCCTGTTTAAACATTGAGTATGATGAAGCTTGTGATATAATTATTGGAAGAAATCCCCTCCCACAAATTTGGGAAGTTTTCACGGAGGTGCGAAGAGAAAAAAGTTATAGACATGTGATACTTGGAAAAAGAGCTAGTGGAATTAATAATCTAATTGAAGGCTCTGCATTAGCTATTCCTAAAGCACTAATTAATCACAAGACATCCAAATCAATTCAATTGAGAAAAAAATAACTTGCAATATGACTAGTGTGGGAAACCTCATCATATAAGACATATTACAAATTACACAACAAGACCCCAGTGGCAAATCTACCAAACCTATCAAACAAAATACTCCTACACAACATTAAGTTGAATCATCTCCATTTAACAAAGAGCAGATAAATCTTCTTAAACTGCTAAAATCTCATTCCTCATCTAATACTCCTGTTAGTTATGTGACACAAGTAAGTAGAGATTTTTTGGCACTTTCTATTCTTAAAAAATGAATCTTAGACTTATGGATTCAAAATAATCTGATCATATGATCAGTAACTCATTTTTTAGTTCTTATCACCCATGTCCTAGTTTTGAAAAGATCAAAATTGATGATGGAAATTTATAATCCATTGCTAGTAAAGGATACATCAAAATATTATCCTGAATAATGTTTTAAAAGTACCCAAACTTACTTGTAACCTTATTTCTATTGGAAATTCTAAAGAAACATGATGGTTGATCAGAGGTGGAGAAATAAAACTCAAAGGCAAGGTGGAGAAAGAAAGAATTAGGGTAAAAAAATAAATGGAACTTCAATCAATATTGTTTTTTTTTTAGTTTTTCCTAAAAAAGTAGCGCCTTATTTTACAAAGGACAACATAACCGGTCTTGTAACCATGTGGAATTTTCCACCACAATAGGCTTCCAAGATATCCTTGAATAAAATATCTAGAAACGATGGAAAAAAACATATGATCTAGCTCTCACTCTGCAGAAGAATATTATGGTTGAATCAATGAGAAACAAAACCAACTTAACAGAAATACTAATATACCTTTGCATTGCCTATGCCCTGATAGAAAATATATGACGATTGAAGTAATAAGAAACCAAGGAAAAATAGCAATATACACATACATTTATAGAAAAGAATGAATTATTCAAATAAATCACTTGGTTGAATTTGCTGAATGAAAATAGCCAGCCTTATGAGGCATCTTTTGGTCATAACTCTTAAGCACTCTATTTGAAAATAAACAGTTCTAACAAATCAATTGACGAATAAAGGCAGCCATGATGGAAACTAAACATCCTAGAAAACGTTTTACTTGAATTGCTAAATTATGAAAACTCATAAAACCATAAACTCATGAAAACTCATAAAACCATATTCACTTCTTCAAGCATATTTCAAGGAATAAAAATAACTACATGAGTGAGAAGTCATTTATTCCTTGAGCCAAGTGAATCGATCTAAAATAATAAAGTAATCCCATATTCTAATTAAAAAATTCCTTATATTCCATATTGGGTAAAATCTGTTCGATATAAGTAAATGCAGGACAGCTTTTCTTAGCATTTAGGCAACGTGAATATATACCAAGTTCGTATTTCTTTAGAACACAGAATTTAAGAGATCTCAAAACTTTACAATCCATAAAGCAGCACAAAAGCAGAGAAGGTTGAGGAATATAAGGAGAAGTACCTTTCCAAGTCAAAGCCTCCGATGCCAAGAACATAATCCAAATCAACTTTACCATATGAAGCACGCTTCAAATGAGCCATGGTATTGATATTCTGTTTTATCGTAAAGGAAATCAAAAACTTGTAAATTCAATAGGTGCCCATATGATAAGAGCTCTAAGTTGATCTACATACCCTTATTCTCTTGATTAAGGAAGAGATCTCTGGCTCGCTCACAAGGTCAGTCTGTGACAATCAAAAGTCATTTGAGACAGGTTAAGTACAAATTATGCAATCACATTTTAACGACCTTCAAGAAAGGAACAGGAAGGACTGTTGTGCAACACCATTAACTTGTGAAACAAACTTAGCGATGCTTTATTTGTAGTTATACTTCAGTAAACGAAGGGTTCCAGGGAAATCTTAGCAGGGGGGCTAGAGCTCATAAAAAAAAAAGATGGGTTGAAAAATACTAAGATAATCTTTGATAAATAAAGATGCTTGAAAAGAATTATAAGTCATGAATTAAGACCGCATAAGAAATCTTTGTTATAATGCATGCTAAAAATATAGGGGTTTGAAAAATCAGAAATTCTGTACTTTTAATAATAACTGTAAGATGGAAAATAGGGTGTTTTATAATTATACATAGAATACGAGAAATTATATTTGTTAACAAAGTCATGATTATGACATGCATCACAACAAGTTAATATTAATTTGGATATATGACAAGGAAAAATCACATTGTAACAATGAAGATCTTCAATAAATTTAAGGTAGAGGATAATTAAACTTATGCTTAAAATAATCAATTAGTTCCACGTCATGGAGATCTCCTATAGAAGCAATTTATTTTCCAAGAAAATCAATGGAGTAGCATAATGGGCAAAGAAAACATATTCATATAAATATTTTTATTGAACTTGAGAAGATATGATCATGTACCCACAAGAACTGCTTTGACACATTTAAAAAATTGTGCGTAGGAGGTACGTTGAAGTTATTAAAAATTACCATGATAAAGCATTGATAGGCCTTGAAAGTAGTTGTGGAGTAACCAAAATGTTCCTCATCACAGTTGCATTAAATCAATAATCAAGATTAAGATTGAATGCTTTCATATTATTATGAAGATGCTTACAATAGATACTCAAAAATAAAGTGCTTCGATGCATGCTCTTCATAAATGATAAGACTCTACACAGTTAAACGTCCTCTACCAAAATAGGTAAGAAAAAAAAAATAATGGAGGAAATTTTAAGAAGATAAAAAAGAGAGAAGTGAAATAAAATTTTATATGATATACAATTTTACCGGTCAGAAATCAATAAGTATGAGCAAACACAACTATAAGATCAAGTGATAACTAGTCTAATAAGTTTTCATCTATTAGCGAAAAACAACAACGAGCATATAGATAATAATGTCATAACTTCTATATTTAAGGATGTATGGTTAAAATGGTAAAAACATCTAGGAAATATGCATGAAAAGAGAATATCATGGGAACCTAAAACTGAATTCTATAAAACAATAATTGTTCCCTTAGGAAAAGATGGTGCTTACCATCACAAACCAAACTTATTATGCTTAAGGTTCCATTTTTTTCTAAGGTAGATTGGATGTTAATTAACCAAATTTTCCCCGATAATTACATCGAGGTTTATTTAGTTATGGATTCCTACTTCCTATGAGGGCAAGCCACCATAGTTAATTACCCCTCCAATCGTGTAGAAGAGAACTCTCGATTAAGGATAAATTAATTTTAATTGTGCAAATATTTTAATCTTGGTAGTGGGGGATGGAGATAGACTTGATCAAGATCCCATGGTTCCGTCACCCTGGGAATACCATAAGTTTCAGTCTACAAACACTATCAATTGTTGATCGTAGCGTCCAAGGAATCTGATTAGCAGCCATGAATTGCCTCCTCTTAAGGATCCTGAATAAACTGAAGAGATTAGATGTGAGTTTTAGTGTTATGATGGTTTGGCTTGGCCAAGCTTAGGGCTCCGCTTAGGAGTTGCCCAAAGGTTTAAATTTAGGGTCGAGGCATACGACTTCATGTTCCAATAGGTCTTACGGCTTCCCTTGGAAGTGGCTTGCCGGCCTGGGTGTTGGCTTAAAAGCGAGTCTTACTACTTCGCTTAGAAATAGGCTAGTTCGCATGTCGATAGGCCTTATGGCTTCTACATTTAGAAGTGGCCTAATTTTGGCTTAGGACTGGTTTACTTTCACTTGGAAATTTCCCTAGCATGTTAATTAAGTGTGGGTCTTATTGCTTTCATTAAAAGTAGCCCATGTTGTTTGGAAGTGGATCTTATTGCTTTCATTGAAAGTAGCCAGAGGTTTACTTCACTGCAAAGTTTTCCTAGCATGTTAATTAAGTGTGGGTCTTACTGCTTCACTTGGAAATGGTCCGTATGTTATCAATGACATGATATATGTCATAAGAAGTTTTCCCTAATACCCTGATTGAAGTAGAACTTACGGCCTCTATTAGAGGTTGCCTATCAAACTTAGCTTAGCGAGGATTTAGCAGCAGACACTTAGTTTTGTGCTTTTCACTATCTTTGCGTCAGTAATAGTGTTTTGTTTACATCAATAGCATCTTTACATAAGCACTTGGCTTCTAGTATTGTACATTGTAGTTTTGCCTCTAGTAGCAGTGTCTGACTCACAGTACTAGCTCTTCCTGTTTGTTTTGTTTCAATACTAGTTCTTCCTACAGTACTAGTTTCTCTTTTCAGTACTAGTTTTGTTTACCACTCTGCATTGACTTTTGTTTACTTGTTTGCAGGTGTTCATTGCTTCCAAGAGAGGGAGTTTATCGGAGTTTGCTAAGAGTTGGAGCTTTCTAGAGTTTTGCTAAGGGTTTTAGTTCGTTAATTTTAGAGTTTTGTAGTTTTCTTTATTTTGTGTTGGTGTTTTTAGTGTTCTACTTTTAGGAGTTTGAGTTTTAATTGGTGTCCGTTGTACTTAGGTTGTTTAATTAATTGCATTATTTAATTAGATAATTAATTAAATAAAATTTTAGTTTTAATTTAATTAATTAGTGAGTTAATTAATTAAAAGATTTAAATTAACTGTTCAACTCATTAATTAAATAAAATTTTAAATGAATCAATTTGTTAATTAGAAATTTTAGTTTTACTTTAAATTAATTAGTAACTTTAATTAATTAGAGTTTTATTTCATTTTTTAATTAATTAGTAAATTTAATTTTAAATTAATTATTTAATAAGTTTTTTAAATTTATCAATTACTCAATTAATTAAATTTTATTTTAAAATTGATTAATTACATCAATTTTAATTTTATTTTAATTAATTTAAATTATTTAATTTTATTTGAAATTGATTAATAAATTAATTAAACGAAAGTTTAATATAATTTTAATTAAATTTAACTTAAAATTGATTGGTTAATTAAATGAAATTTAAATTTATTTTTAAATTAATAAATTATTCTTCCATAGTTCCTGGAAATTCGTCAATATCCCGCGGAAAATTTGGCAGCTTCCCAGGGCAATTTTGACAACCTCTCGGTGTCCGCTTCCCGCGAGGGTAGGTCAGGAGGGCACTTGCACTTTCAAACCCGCCCAACCAGATAAAATTCGACGACTGAAGTCTTTAAAGTGACGATGGGTCCCGGAATCAGTCTTCAAGTCCTCCAACCAAACCTTATTTTGTAATTCGGCGTTTCCTTGTGATTTCGATAATCTTTCGGCGCCCCCTCCCTGTGAGAGGAGGTTAGGGATGACACTTGTCCTTTCGATTCGCCTAGCTGGATATAATTCAACGGCTGAGGGCTTCGGGGGAGAATCGACCCCAGAATTAATCTTCGATTTTTTGATTAAGCACCTGTAAAGAGAATTTTAAAAGTGAGACCAATGAAGGGTGTTTCTATATTTGATCAAGATGGAAAACTCAGTCCTAGATGTATTGACCCTTTTGAAACAATTAAAAGACTGAGACAAGTTACTTACAAATTAGTACTACATGCAAATATGTCTGATGCGCATAATGTTTTCATAATCATAAAGTGTGTTACAGATGAAGGTCAAAGGGTTCCTCAAAATGACATTAAGCTTTAGAAGGACTTGACATATGTTGAAGAACCTGAATTGATCTTGAAAAGAGATGTTCATAAACTAAGAAACAAAATAATTCATTCTGTAAAAGTAAAATGGAAGCACATGTTAGTAAAGTATGCTAAATGAGAAAAAGAGACAGATTTGAAGCAGATGTTTCCTCACCTGTTTAAAAAAATATATATGAAAAGTTGAATTTCGGGGACGAAATTTTAATTAGGAGGGAAGATTTGTAAAACCCAAAATTTCAATCTAAATTTTAGTATTGTTAATTTACTGTTAAATTAATATTAACAGTTAAATTAGAATTAATTAGTAAAATGATAAAAGTTAAAGGATTTATATTTTAGAACTGATACTTATTAAAGTTTGTTAGTATCACTTATAGGCTTTTAATAATATAATGTGTATATCTGATTTCTCAGCTAATAATTAATTGAAAAGAGGCATCACTTGGCTGAAAAGAAGTTATAGAATAGCAGTTTTGTGTGGGCCTTATTGTCCGTATCTTATATGTTCCACGAGAACCAACCGAATTCCTTCTCTGTTAGAATTTTCACGCAAGCCAGCAGGATTTCGGGTAAGGAATTGCTGAAAAGATGTTGGATGCATCTATTAGAAGGGAATAGATAACTGAGAATAGTAGTTATTTCTTGTGGGCCTCTCTTCCACTCGGTTTACACGCAAGCCAGAGAAAAGAATTCCTTCGGTTACACTTCTCTAAAGAAATTTTCAGAAAATCTTGTAGCAGAATCCAGAAAAATGCATAGGAAGATTTCAGCATAGTGCAGGATTTACTGTAGCATAGTTCGCTACAGTACCAGCGGCACTGTAGCATGGAGAATTTCTGCACGAGTGAGAACAATGGAACAGTAGGTTGCTGTGAGGATTTGGCGGAGTATAAAACAAAAGAAATTTTGAGGAAAGAAGAAGTTAAAGGTAAGTATTTTGATATATTTGTAATTGTAATAATTTATGAATAAATATATCAATTGTTGCCAAAAATGTATGTATAAGTTATCTAACTATATGTAGAAAGAAAGTTTTGGGTTAGTATATCAAAGGAGAAGGTTGCGTGGTGTAGGTTTAAAAGAGATCACTCATCAAGAACGTAAGTTGTGTAAGTTTAGTTCACCAATGCCATCATTATTGATTCTACATACATGTATAATGCTTTATGAATATTCCAATAATGATAATGAGTATATTACAAAGTTGTTATTGATGATGGATCACTTGAATACATGTATTAGTGAGGTTTAAAATAAGATGTATAATGATGAGTCTAAGATTTTCATAATTGATATTAAATTGAAAGGAATTCATTAAAGTTCATATTGACAAGAGTATTCGGGCATGCAATTAGTGTAAGATACAGAAGATACAAATTCTTACAGAATATTGTATATTGCAAGTCATGTATAATTTAAGAATATATGAAGTATATGGAATATTAAATTCAAGTAAAGAATGACTATTCTATGATATGATGTCTGTAATATTAGGTGGGCAAAAGGGACCCAAATAAGAAACCTGTATTGCAGATGGGGCAAAAGGGACCCCAAAGGAAATAAATACTTGCATAGCACGTGGGGCAAAAGGAACCCCTAAAGAGGCAAAAGGGACCTCGATGTAATTCAATGGCGATAATGTCAGGTTTACCTGGGCTCCATTGAATATGATTATGAAAGTATAGCCAAGTCTTTTACTGGATGAATTTAATATTCAATGTAACTTCGAAAGAAGTTAAGACTAATGTTAAAGATGATATTATGATATTTTGCAATGTAAGTTTTGTCAAATATGGTTTTAATGATTTGATAAATTACAATTATTGTATTTTAATTGTTAATCAACTTGCATATCTTACTGAGCCTCATAGCTCATCAGTATTTCCTTACTGGCTGTTGTTACAGAAAAAAGAAAATAAAAGATCGGAGACGACTAATTGCAAGTACTTAAATATTTCATGTTAGTTTTAAACCTGTTTGTAAGACTAAGTTTAAGATCTGTTAACCTTCTAATGAAGTGTTACTTTAGATTTCTATAATGGCTCTGTAAGTATCTTATGTTGAAACTTAAAGTTATTAGTTGCTTCCGCTTGATGAGATATATGAGAACTGAATTGTGAGATGTTTTATAAACATTATCAAATGTACAATAGTATTGTATGATTAAATAAATGAAAAGTCTATGTTAGTAATACCCTCTGTACTGTTAAGGAGTACTATGGAGTGTTACAGTTGGGGAGGGCACTTACCCTTTCAAGTCCACTCAATCGGATTAAAATCGATGTTCAAGGGCTTCGAGGGAAGAATCAACCCTGAAATTAATCTTCGGCTCTTCTATTGAGTGATTGTGGCATTTCCCTTTATTATTATTATTATTATTATTATTATTATTATTATTATTATTATTATTATTATTATTATTATTATTATTATTATACACATAATCCTTTCTTGCCCACTCACTCACTATTTCAAACGAAAGGGAGGTCCTATTGGCATGGAAGAAGGATCGGGGGTCACAACAGATTCGCGATTCACGACAGTCATAGCGTGAGGGAGGAAAGGTCAGTGGCAGCGGGATTGTGGGTCGCAACTTGGTCGCGGTCGGACAGAGAGCGGGCAACGAGGTCGACGTTCAGGTTGTGGGTCGCGACTTGGTCGCAGTCAGGCAGAGACTCTGTTTGTTTACAGAATCAGGAGGCAAGTGGGTCGAGAGCCTGTGTGGGTTCCGTGCAGCGTGGCTTCGTTTGGTCGAGAGGTGTCGCAGATGGGAGGGAAGCGGAGTCGGCACTCGAGCTCGGGTTGGATGGATGGATCAGGAGGGCACGGTGGTTTGGACACAGCGGCTTCAGGAGGCTTGTGTGACTGGAACAGGAGCAAGGAGAAAGTGCGACTAAGGGCTCAAGAGAAATCAAATGAACTGCATGACGAGAGGGAGAGGGAGTTCGAGAGTTATGTCGTTTAGGAACGAACGTATGTTAGTGAGAAAACATGGGTAGTGGAAGCCAATTGAACTGGGGCCATGGATCGATTAGAGGTCAACAACAACCAAACCGATAATCTTCCTATAGGTCCAACTGCTAGACAATAAATAAGCCAGTAACAACCAAATTCATTGTAGCTGAAATAACATTATTGGATGTGCAACAAAAATATTAAGGTTATATTGACAAATTATCTTATGAAAGGGGCTATGGGTTAGCATCTATTAAAGATAAGAAACTGAAAATTAGTGATTTGGGCATGTCCAATAGGGAAAATTATTAGGTCCGGACACCGGACGTAGAGATACATCCGGACACCAATAAAATATTGACATGTGAAATGTACATGTGTTCGCAGAATTTTAAATCAAGCGCGTCAAAAGCGCAGGTAAAGCGAAGGTAAAATGCAGGTAAAGCGCAGTTAAAGCGAAATCAAAAGCGCAGTCAAAAAACACAGTCAAAGTGCAATCCACGTGGACAAATTTTAATTGGATATCCGGACCTATCTTTAGATCCGGTGTCCGGACCTAATAATTTTCCATATAATAGAGGTTAGAAGATACATAAATAATATAGGTAGATAAAAATAATGGGAAAGGATTATAAAGACAAAAGAAGACTTAAAAGTGACATGAATTGGAATTAAAAAGTTTTAGGTAAAATAAATTTAACACGTCAAACAACACCCAAATAAAAGGAGGGAGAATAAGAACTCATAGAGTCGATCCCAAATAGCTAGGATGAGGATAATGATGATGATGAGCTCAATAGGCTTAAATAGCACAAAAGTCAAATTGGTAAATAAAAAAGTATTATGCATGTCAACATAAAAAAAATATTATAAGCATGCTACTAACTAGGAAATTTCTGTTTCTGATATTTTAAGCATATTAAAGAAACATAAAAGCCACAACAGGCTATAAAGGTTACAAAGCACCTTGGATTTCATAAAATGGTGCATTCAACGACACTAGCCTTTGCAAATATTACGCACACAAAATGTTTACCTTGTTCACTATAATCCTATCTGCATATGCAATTTGCTCAACTGCTTCATTTACTACTCCATCAGGTTTTTTCTCATCCAAATGAATTCCAACGTGCTTTGAATCAACAAGAGTAACAACACCATCCAGCTTGACGTCATTGAAAATCTTATCCTCAGCATAAAATGTCTGAATAATAGGTGATGGATTAGCCAATCCTGTCAAAGGGTGTAACAAATTCCAATAAGCAAAAAACTTCACATAGGAGCAGTACGAGGATGCATTCGAACTGCAGAAGCAATTAGGAATAAACCTGTTTCAGTATAGAATTAGTAACTGCACATAAGCAAATACAAATGCTGGAAAAGAAAAGACATAACAGTAAAAAAATTCTTAATTAAGATAATATATTATATAATAAAGACTAAATATTCACTAATTAATAACTTTCAATCTAATAAATCTCTAAGATAACACTCCCCCACAAGTTGGAGTGTTTATCAACAATGAAGATCCAACTTGCCGCAAAGCTTAGAAAATCGAAGTGGCCCTGAGCCGCTAAAAAATTTATATGTTAATTGATCTTAGCTTAAGACGTGAATGATGGTTCTTTTTAACGTATTTGCTTTTTAAAGGAAACAACAACCTACTTTAATATATTTTGTTCTTTCATGAAAAATATGGGGTTACTAGTAATATGGATAATTACCTATTATTTACCCTTTAGAATAATTGGTTAACTAGAAAGTCAAACTATTCAATCAGGTTTTTTATAATCATCACTATTTCACAAATGTAATGCACCATAGATCTATACTAAACAATCTGCTATTTACTTCTCATTGAAATAAAATTTTCTCCCACATAAGCACAATCTGCTATTTACTAGTAATATGGAGAACTGTCGGTGCATCTGTCCAAGATCGCATCTACAATTTCGCAATCCATTATCCATGTATTAGATCATTGTCCATGTATTTTTCCAAGATCCCATTGCTAGCATCAAATCTGGGATTATTGTTACAATTATCACGTATGACCTGTATTCCATGCCACTTCTAGCAAATCTTTACTCCATCTTGGTCTTCGTCCTGAAAAGGGCATTGTACTCTAAAATACATAACTCAGAACCAATTTCCACCAATGGTGCAGGGATGCAAATTTAATCAAACATAATGAACATGAAGGACACTTCCTGACATCAAAATTAAACAGAGAGCAAATTGGAGCAAAAATTAAATCCAAAATTCATTATGAAAGAGAGAGATCTATGAGCAATTGAAGCATGTTGTTGGTTCGGTTCCTAAACCGACCCAGCCGGCCCCACATGGGCTGCCCTAGTCTACAGGAGGCAGGTCATACCCCCTCCTATATGATTGCCGCCTAAGTCGTGGGCCCCACAGGGGTATTTAAGGGAGGTGGCTAGGTTAGAAGGGAAAGGAAATTTGAATTCAAGTAAATTCAACTTTAAATAGGCATAAGAGGTTAGGGTTTATGCTGATTATTGTTTATCTTAGAGTCCTCGTTAGTGGTTTGGGCTCTAGACGTTTCGTCTAGAGATTGGGAGAGAACGATACTCCTCTCGAATTGAGGATCAATTGTATCTTTGCTTTATGTTTGCTTTGCTTTGATTTCCCTAATACAATCTATTGTCCTGAGTTGATTTTGTTGGCGTTCTTGTGTTCTTTCTCGCTGTTTTTACCAATTTATCATTAGAGTTGCTTGCAAACTCAAGTAATTTCAATATGCGAACTTAAGTATTTTCTATCAAATTGTTATCATAGCATAGCAAGTCTTGGACCGTTGGTGGGCTGATTTTGGCCGGTGAAGGAGGAAGTTACTATTTTTGTGATCCAAATCCAGATTTTTTGAATCTACAAAAATTTGGATAAAGATGGAGGTCAAGAAAGTGGATGCGTTGGAAGAAAGACTTGAAGGGGAGATGAACAAAATTAAGACAACGGTGGAGGACAGGATTTCCTCCATGAAAGGACAAGTAGCCGATCTCCGAGACATGATGAAGAAAATATTAGAAATCTACAACCAAACGGTGACTTCAGTGGCAAAAGGGTTAGAAGGGAAGAACACAAATTCTGAAATTCGTAGGAAGGAAGTTGAGGTAGAGATCGTGGAGGGAGAAAGATGAAAACTCTATATGGAGCATTTCCAGAGGGAGGATATAGTAGGTAGGTATGGGGAAAGGCATGGGTATGTGGGGGGGTGGGGGGGTGGGGGGGTGAAGCAAAGGGGTGTTGATTGGGAACACCAGGAGGGATATTATGGCCGCCGAGGTGCTGAATTTGAAGGAGGGAGAGGAGAATTCGAAGGGGATTTGGGTTATGACAGGGCAAGGGAAAACCGGGAGACGTGGGGAGGGCCAAGCACTTGGGAGAAGGGAAGCTATGGAGGAATAAGGGGAAACGGGGGAGATCAAAAGGTCGGGAAGCTGAAGATGCCCATATTTGAATGGGAGGATGCGTGTGGGTGAATTTATAAGGTGGAGATGTACTTCGCCGTCAATAGGCTAACATAGGAGGAGAAGTTGACAACAACAGGCTTATGTTTGAAGGGTAAGGCGCTGTCATGGTACCAGTTGAGAGACCAGAGGAGACCCATCAAGAGATGGGGAGAATTTAATGACTGCATTCCAAACCGACCAAGAAGGAGATTTCTATGAGCAATTCTTTGCTCTGGTGCAGGAGGGATCAGTAGCAAACTACCGTTAGTGGTTTGAGCACCTAGTGTGAAAGCCATTTTTCCTTCCAGGTTCGTCCGGACGAAGTTTTTCCTTCCAGATTCGTCCAGGACGATCGGTTCAAAATCAGGTGACAGAGAAGTTCATCCCAGGACGAAGTAGGGTTCGTCCGTACGAAATTTGTCCAGAGAGTAACTCGTCCAGGGGACCAGGAACGATAACTATTTCGTCTGAACGAAATTCGTCCAGTGGGAAAATCGTCCCGGGACGATTTTGGGTCGTCCAGGACGATCTGCATGGATATATAAGGAAATGAGATCTTTTTGAAGAGAGAGAAAATCTACGAGAGAGAAAGTCGAAGGAAAAAAAAAAAGAAAAAGTGATTTTTGGGCGACTTCGGTCCGTTTTTGTCCGTTGTTGTAGTTGGAAACGTTGACCGACTCGAGGTAAGGCACATTCCACCTTTCTCAATTTTCAGAAACGAGAATTTTGACGACTTTTCTGTTTCGGATTTTATTTCCGTTAGCAAATATTGGGTTTCGTTTTGCACTGATGAAATTTTTATTAACTTTTGGTATGTTTCTAAGATGATATTTGTGCACGTTTTTAGTATTTTATGGAAGATTTTTACCGGATATTTGAAATTCTGCGGCATTTTAATCGAACTACGAATTATCTGGATGTTGAAAAATATTGCTTCAGTATAATGAAAGTCTTACAATGCTGTTTTGTATTATCTGTGGTAATTTGGTAAATTTCTGAATCTGTGAATTCTGTGTAAATTTCGTATACTGCTGTTATGCCGCTGACGATTTTTCTGACGAAATCTGATTTTCTGAAATGAATGCTTTGATGTGTTGTAGTATCAGAAGAGAGTTAGTTATAAGAGGCCAGAATCCTTTGAGATTATGTCTGTGTCAGGGAAATCTGAAAAGAAAACAAGTTCTGATCTAAAAATTTTGTATATTTGATAAGTTCTGGTGCTATAAGCTTGTAGGGAAGCATAAGGGACCAGAATCCGTTGAGATTCTGTCTGTGTATGTGTCAGGGAAGGGAGGCATAAGGGGCCAAAATCCGTTGAGATTCTGTCTGGGTCAGGGATATCTGATATCTGATTCTGATGTGTGAAATGTGATTTTATCTGAATTGAAATATGTTCTGTACGCTTCTGTTTGTTCTGTACGATTATGTCTACTCTGAAAAATTGAATTGATTATTTTGTTATGTAAGGTGAATTCAGTTCTTCTGTTCTGTTCAGTGGTTTGATTTCTATTTGATCAAATATCGGTTCTGTCTGTTCTACGATTTCTGTATGATTATCTGATTTCTGTACGGCTACTATTCGGATGTATTTTTTGTTGTGAATTTCTGGAGATTTTGATTGGCGATTGTAGTCTTGCTGAGCTGTTAGCTCATCCTTGTTTTCTGCGTGGTTTTCAAGTTCTGGGAAAGGGAAGGAAGTCTTGGACTAGCAGTTATGTGTCTGATCAGTGATTAGGTATTTTATACTTTTTGATTTTTGTACAGTCATGATTTTTCTGTTCTGTTCTTGTTGTTTGTAGTCATGCACTGTATTGTACATGATTATTTTGATGAAAGAAGAAAATGATAGATGAATTTCTGTATATTTGGATGTTCATAGTAGCTCTGTGTTTTCTGTTCTGTATGTCTGAAATTTGGAAGAAAATCTGAAGCAAATTTCAAAACTAGATCCTGGATTTTCAACATTTGTCGCAGCCCAACGTGAAGGGATTCGTTCCGATCGGGTTGGGTCGTGACACCTAGCAAGTACTGTGGAGCGATTATCATATAATGTATTGGAGGGGAACTTCATGAAAAGGCTGAAGGTAGAGATTAGAGCGGTAGTGAAAGTTCTGATACCTCGTGACTAGGGGAGGCCATGAAGTTGTCATAGCTAGTTGAAAATCAAAGGAATTTAGAGAGGGGGGGGAACAAGGCGGCAAATGTCTTATCCATATGCATGGAGGAGTTACATGCGATGGCGGTGTCTATCCCATTAATGTTAGATTGGACGGTCATCAAAGAGGAGAGGGTTAGGAATGAGGAGTTGGGAAAGATCAGGACCGACTTACTGAGGGAAGGGAGTAGCCACCTGGGGTACTTTTTAGAGGGGGAGAGGCTACTATACCAGGGAAGGTTAGTGATGCCTAGAACATCAGTCCACATTCCACACTTGCTTTAGGAGTTCCATGGGAGTGCAGTTGGGGGTCACTCAGGGGTACAGAAGACCTACAGGAGGCTAGCCTCGGAGTTGTACTGGAAGGGAATGTATAAGGATGTGGAGGAGATGGTGTCCAGATGTGAGGTATGTCAGGGAACAAGTATTTGGCCATATCACAGGGAGGGCTACTAGGCATTACCAGGTCGAGTATAGGAGAAGGTATCTATGGACTTCTTAGATGAGTTACTCCGTTCAGAAGGTTTCACGGTGATCTTGGTAGTAGTTAATAGGTTGAGCAAGTATGGTCACATCATTCCCCTACGACATTCCTACACGGCAGTAACAGTAGCATCAGCCTTCATCAGAGAGGAAGTTAGACTGCATAAGATACTAGAGACGATAGTATCCGACAGGGATAAGGTGTTCCTCAACCATTTTTGGAGAGAGCAATTCATATTGCAGGGAACAGTTTTGAAAAGGAGAACCGCCTACAACTCAAAAACGAATGGCCAAACAGAAGTGATCAACAAGAGCTTGGAGACCTACCTCAGATGCTTTGTGTCAGAGACACCCAGGATATGGGCCAAGTGGTTATCATAGGTTGAGTATTGGTACAACACCTCTTATCATTCTAGTTCTCAGATGACCCCGATCAAGGTGTTGTACGGAAGGGATCCACCTCACTTAGTGCACTTAGGGAGTAGCAGCACTCCAATTTCTTCAGTGGAGGAGTACTTGCAGGAGAGGGATAGGGTGTTAAAGAATTGAAGAAGCATTTGTTGAGAGCCCAACAGATTATGAAGAAGCAAGCTGATGAGCACTGGAGGGACATTGATGTAAGCAAAAGGGGGGGGTCAAATCAAACTCAAAATTTTATGACCCTTGGTCTTCTTGTTGCTTGTTGGTTTCATATGAGCCTTGGTTGATTTCGGTTTTAAGCTTTAGTTGTTAAAACTTTAAGTTGTGACAAGCTCATTAATACCTAGTGGAGAAGTAGCTCATTATGAGCTAGTGGATTGCTATAAAGTTATTAAAGGAAAACTTGATTTGGTGGGTGGATGTGCTCTTTCATATTCCTTTTGAAATTAAAATGCTACAGCCAAATTTTTCTACTTTGGAAATTGCTCTCTCGGCTGGCTGTTTTGGGGAGTGAAAAGACTCTTTGGGTGCTGTTTTTCTGCCTTGGCATTCCCTCTGTTGACTGAACTTTATGCAGCCGCCTGGCTCCCTGTGCTGATTCCACGGTGTGCTGGTTCCGTGGCTTTGTTTTGGCTGCTGCCGCCTGGTTTCCTGTGCTGATTCCACGGTATTGGCTGTCCCTGGCTGGTTCCGTGGCTTTGTTCTTTGGCTCTTGGGATTTAGCAAATGTGCCTCTTGGACTTCAACGGGAATGTCTCTTGGCTCTTTATTTCTTCTTGAAAACATGGGAACTTTTGGCTGTTTTTGGTGGGCTGTTTTGGTAAAGCTGTAGGCTGTTTTGTTGGCTGTTTTAGCAAAGTTTTTGGGGCTGTTTGGTGGCTGTTTGGGAAGAATTTCAAGAGGTTTTTTACTGTTTTCTGTGTAGTTTTCTACTGCAGTTTTAGGAGCCTTTTGACCTTCTTTAATTAATGCTTTTAGTGGCTATTGGTATTCCATTCTTTGGTCTATAAATAGAAAATGTTTGTGGCTGTTTTAAGAGAGATGTAGAGAGAATGTAAGTGATTTTTGGAGACAAAACCTGAGGGTTTTCTTGGATAGCTTGCGAGCTATGCCACTTCTTCCTCTCCTCTTCTATGGAAATCCTGCGGGCTCTTTCCCTCTTCTTCTTGGCTCCTAATCTCTTTCTTCTCGCCGCATGTATCCACCCCACATGTATCTTTCGTCTCTAAGTAAAGAAATTTTAGGGTGTCGTCTCGTTTAAGTCTTTATTTCTTAAGTTTGTAAGTCCTTTTCTAAGTGTCGTTTGTAAGCATCTTGTAAGAGTCTTTATGATATAAAAAGTTGTTTTTGTCTAATTCGTTTAGTTTTTGTGAGATCTTGTAATATTCTATTATCTAGGAAGAGTATCTTTTTGTGATCAAAAATTTGGGTCCCTCTCCCAAATAATTGATTGCATCAGACATCTAGTTCGAAGTAGGAGAGAAGATGTTTTTGAAGCTCCGACCATACCGGCAAAAGATTATCGCCCACATGAGAAATGAGAAGCTTTCCCCAAGATATTTTGGACCATTTGAAGTTTTGAAGAAGATTGGAAATGTAGCATATAAACTGAAATTGCCAGCCATAGCAACCATACATCTTGTTTTTCATGTTTCACAACTTAGAAGGGCAATTACGGAGCATGCCACGAGTTCTGAGATATCAATGACTTTAATAGAGGACTTGGAGTTGATACTAGAACCCTTTGAGTTACAAGGGGTACACCGAGGGGGAGGAGTAAAGGAGGTATTGATCAAGTAGAATGATCTTTCATATTATGAGGTGACATGGGAGCCTTATGAGAGGGTAAAGTATCAATTTCCCTCTTTTCACCTTAAGGACAAGGTGGTTCTTTGAGAAGGCGGTCCTAGTCTACAGGAGGTGGGTCAAACCCCCTTCTATATGATTGTCGCCTAAGACGTGGGCCCCACATGGCTAATTAAGGGAGGCGGCTAGGTTAGGAAGGAAAGGAAATTTGAATTCAAGTAAATTAAACTTTAAATAGGCATGAGAGGTTAGGGTTAGGGTTTATACAGATTATTGTTTATCTTGGAGTCCTTGTTGGTGGTTTGGGCTCTAGACGCTTCGTCTAGAGAATGGGAGAGAACGATCCTCCTCTCAAATTGAGGATCAATTATATCTTTGATTTATGTTTGCTTTGCTTTGATTTCCTTAGTACAATCTATTGTCCTGGGTTGATTTCGTTGGCATTCTTATGTTCTTTCTCGTTGTTTTTGTCAATTTATCATTAGGGTTGCTTGCGAACTAAAATAATTCCGATAGGATTACTTGCGAACTCAAATATTTCCTATCACATGATCCTGGAACACAATTATCCTCAATTGTTACCTTGAGATCATTCAAGAATCGTTAAAATAGGCATCCATCGTCCATCGTTTCGGGAATAATCCACAAGAATGGCTTTGCAAGGTTGATCAGTTCTTTTCATACCACAATCTATTTGATGTGCAATGTTACTAAATTGCATCAGTATATATGGATGATATGCCACCATGTATCTACCGTTGGACTTCTTTGAACAAACCGTTGAGTTTTTGGAATTCTTTCATGTAAAGCATTATTCAACATTTTGGTCAACCTCTGGAGATCATTGAATATGTTATTGAAGATCAACCTTAACATCATTTGCAGCACAACATTGCAAGCTCATGAGCTAAGGAGAAACTATAGAAGGTGGGATGTGCAAACAATTGAAGCAAAACAATCGGAGCACAAGATTGATTAATTGGAATTATAACCAAATAACTCACCACATGCTTGGTCACCAAATGATTAACTCAAAGATTTCTTCAAGTGCCGGTCAATCTTTGTTTTCTTTGCTGATATCCTCATTGTTCTAGCAACAATTAACAGCTTGAAAGATTATAGTTAAATGGATGACCACTGCCTCCATTGGATTCATAGATAGTTAGACCTTAATTAAGACCGTTGTAAGAGAGGGAGTAATGTCTTGAATCTAATTGGGATATTAAAGAAGATGCTTCAGCAGTTAACCAAAGTTAATTAGTTTGAGTAATTAACATTAATTAGCATTGTACTCTATAAATACTCCCAAATAGATAGGATGATAAACATGAAAATGAGTAAATGAATTTTCCTTCGCCTATCTAGTTCTCTTTTCTTTTCTTTTTGGGGCTTGAAATGTTCACTTCGGGTCGGGGATCGTATCAAATTCTCATTGTGAGTGCTACAATCTCTGATGCATTTTGACCTTCTAATGCCATTATAAATTTATGTATGGAACAGAAATGAAAAGTAATATGGCTTTCAAAAAACCTAAGTTGGAAACGAATTTGCATTACGTTCAGGGAACAACCCACCAAACGAATGTCTATCAAAGAAAAACTACAACAAATGAACAAATAAATTGTGAATAAGAAATCCAATACCACAGGAAGGGAAAACAGATCAGAGAATCAGCAAAAAGCTTCAATTTATGTGAATCATTGTTAGATCAAATTTCACAAAACAAAAGCTGTTTAGTGAGACTGAAACACAATAATAATAATAAATTCACATGTTAACGTAGGCATGCAGCTCCAAAAAAATATTTTACCTGTGGTCTCTATTACAATATGATCAAATTTCCCTTTTTTCTTCTCAATCAGCTCAGAAATCATTCTTACAAGATCGCCTCTTACAGTGCAGCAAAGACAACCATTGTTAAGCATAACTATATCTTCAGCTCCAGTAGTTTTTGCAGCCACCAAAGAACCATCAATATCAATTTCTCCAAACTGAAAATAGAAACATATGATAATCTAAGTGGGTTAGAAAGTAAAATCTCAAAGACTGCAATTAGTAACTTTCAAGGTATTACTAGTAACTTGGGATGCGCTGTCAATTGAACAGGAACCCGTATTTAAAACAACCAATAAGAAAAAAATATGAAACCAACTCAATCAGACAAGCTTAAGAAAACAAGTCAAAAACAATTTACAATTTCAATTTAGAAGCATTTTATTTTGAGCAATTAGATCTACAACTGAAATCAAAGGTGCATCTGGTCCAAATTCCAGGTTAATCATTTTGATTCGGTCCATGATTTCTGTTAATTCCGTTTCCTCTCCTAAGCACCTAAAATGTTTTTCAAGCAATTTTACCTCCTTGGCAGCAGATAGATGAAAACATAGAAAAAAAAACATCTTAGGTATGTTGAGGACCTTGGAAGCACAAAAAGAAAAAATTTAGAAACATAAATCGGAAGCAACCAGATAAACTTATTACCCACAAAGCTCTTAGTATTGGTATTTTAAGTAATTACATAATACCTTTGTGGAAATTTATTGTTATTATTTAGTGATCTCTCCAACTCGCTTGCTCATCCCCGACCCACCCACCTTCCCCCCTTTGTTACTCGTTCCCTCTTCCTCTCTTCTATATGCCCCATCTCTCTTTACAACAAAGAACATAAATATAAAAGAATATATTTTTGTACGTGCTTGTACTGATTATGTTTAGTCATTTGTATAAGTTTTCATGCACCTACCACCAAACTAAACTTTTTCTTTGAAATTTTATTATATGCTTACAATATTTGTTAAAAACGTTTAGTTATAAACAGGGAAAAGTTCAAATCATACTAGTATGCATTCATTTCAACATTTCAAATTTGACTAATGCATGGCATAAAATAGAAATGCCAAGCAACGCAAATTACAAGCCAAATGACAAAAAATAACACTTTTAGCTTGGTATAGTACATAGTAGATTCACACGTTCTCCTTTTTAACCTGAAAATAAAATTATTGCACATGAATGACAAGAATTAGACTATGAAAAATTCTTTCAACGAGATAAATAATCAGGCTTTTCTCGGAACCAAAACATCCAGCTCTTACAAGAAATGAACAACACAGCTATGGAATAGGGAATATTAAAGTGTGCTATATTTCAAAGCAAAGGACCTAGAAATTAGGCGATGAAGTTTATAAAAAAAAACACAAAATATACCTCATTCTCGATAACAGCAATGTGCTTTCCATGGTCAGCAGTCAAAATATGGTTTAACAAGGTTGTCTGCAGAAAAGAATAACGCAAACCTAATTAGTCAAATTATAACCTTTAGGGTAAACAATCAGAAAAAATCACATGGTCATATATAATGTCTACCGTCCCTACAAACATTTGAATAGATTTATTCGATTGACATTTGTGCACCATTAGTCCTATTTAGAACAAATAGTTCACCCTTTAGGGCAAAACAAGCAAGTTTGCACTTCAAGCTTGTTTGCAAGCTAGAGATTTTTCATTGCTTTGAAAAAGAAAAAAAAAACAGCGCTTTCACCATGTAGAGGACAGCTGCAAAAGAAAAAAAGTTCAACAAGGATATTAAGATGAGATGACGACGACAACATCAAGCATTTATCTCACTACATGGGATCGGCTACATGAATCTTTTTTCTCTATTATGTCTTATTAAGAGTCAAATTCTCATTTAAATCTATAAAAAATATCATTTCTAATACTTTCTAGCCAAGATTTTTAGGTCTATCGCTATCTTTCTTAAATAGGTCAGATATAATATATCTACTCTCATAACCAAGTGATTGGAAGGCAGGCCAATATTTTATGATATGCACGGATGGAATATGACTAAATAAAAAAGAAATATAAGAAGAGATATGATAAAAAGTCAGTTCCGAGGTTACTTCTCCTGAGCACGCCACTTTCAACTACCACCAGAGGCAACTTCCTCTGTTGTCAATCCTCTATTGTAAATCCTTCTCATAACTTTGATACTCAGCTGGACAATACCACCATCTTCTAACTTTACCGTATTTAAAACAAATGTCAAAGCTAGTGAGACAGGTACTTGGCATTCTTGATGGGGCACTTGAGCTCTTGCACAAAAAACAGCAAATCACAGTACTCTCAAACAATCATCCAAAGAATAAAACACCGCCTCAGTTACAATGAGCCCCTGGAAAATTCTTAAGTCTTGATGCAACTCTTCACCTTTTCTAGAAACCCCGACGTTAATTCTGATGAGTTATTGGCAAGGGAAAGCAGACACTAGCTCACTGGTTGCATAGCCTAGGGGAGCTCAATAATGTCAGATGCATACCTCCTTGGTTATAATAGCATATGAGCAAAGATAGAAGATAGAATTCTCATCCTGCTGAATTGTATCGTCCTGGGGTAAAGTATTTATAGAAAAGAACACATCACCATGTGTGGTGTTGGTGGGAGCACCTTCATGGAAGAAGACGTGTTTGTGGGGGTTTTGGAGAGGTTAGATCCTAGAGGATAATTGGGGTTAATTTTTGTGTGGTTTTATGAGATGATCGAGGGCTATATGGTTGATGGAATCATTTTATAGAGTTAATGAGGAGATAAGGACATGTCCACGGGTGTTATTACACTTGGCTGAGTGATGAGGAGGTAACATTAGGGATTATAAAGCTATGGATGAGTTATGGGAGAGACAGGAAGCCTAATGGAAAGTAAGATTTTCAGAAGAAGGAAAACCCGAGCATTGGCTTTAGGATTTTGGTTGAGGAGATGGAGGTTGGTGGATATGAATTAATTGGAGGTTACTTTATTGTGAAGGGGAGAGCGGCAGCTAAGGATAAGATCTGAGTGTTGACTGAAAGTTAGGATGAGAAAGAGAGTGAAATAAAGTAACAAGATAACTAAGGAACTTATCAAAGTACCTCGTGAATCAATCCACCATGCCTTTACCAAAATTTGCAGATGAGCAAACAACTTCAATGATTCACTCTGCCCATTCCAAAGGTTACAAAGCGCTTAAATAGAGCAAAATAGAATATACTACAGGGAACAATTCATGAGTGGGTTGGCCAAGCTAAAAATGAAAAAGGAGTGGCTTCAATGGATTTGCAAATTCGAGTGGTCAGCAAATACTTTTGGAGGGAAAGTGAATTGATTTTTATCACAAATTGCTGCATAGGAAGTAGAAGGGACCAACCAAACTAGTTTGGAAGGTACAGGGTTCTTGATTAGTGCATATTTTAGTCAATGTACATATCCTTGTGATGCATCAACCCACCATACCACAAAGAACTCTACTTCACGGAGTGAAAATCAACATAGCCATCCACATGGTATGGTGCAAACTTCTTCATCTCTTTGTCGAGCATACATGTGCCTTTAAAAGAAGATGGATTATTTTTAGCCGTTGGAACTTCATCTGAAATAATGTCTTTCAATTTGTAGAAACTTTGGATAGAGAGGCACTTAAAATTATTGATCTTTTATCTCCTACAATTAGGTTAATCTGTAAGTCTCAAAAGTTATAATTCCTTGATATACCAAAAAAATATGACTAATAAACATGTGCGGAGGAAATTAAAGAAGATAAGCATTCGGTTCAAGTTGCTTTAGAACTTTGAATGTGTCGCGAGCTTATGCGAAAAGTTTTTTAATTTAGTGGTTTAATAGCATTTGTAATAAATGTGAATTTATAATCACCTTCAACATATTCCTTTGATAAACTTCTTGATTAAAAGCTTTAGCAAATTAATCATTTCTTGGTTCAGATTGGTTTCATACAAGTGCATGAGAAACATGAAAATCATGTGCAAATGTAGGTGAGGCATCATAATAAATAAATGATGTGAAATGTAAGATAAATCAGCATTCCTCTTAAACAAACCATTTGCTTGTCTTTTAATGTACTCAGTAAGGCTCATCTAAGGCAAATTTGCCATTTAATATTTAGAAATGAAATATATGGCATGATGTACATCTTTATGGGAGGTAACTTATCATGCAGCTCATCCATCAAGAAACATAGAAGTTCTAAAACAATAGCGAGCATGTGGAGATGACACCATATCTGATATGATCTTCATAACTACATTGTTTAATGGGGACTAATCATATAGTAGTTATAGGTAGAGATGAATGATTGGCCCAACTAAACAAAAAGGCACATGATGGGGTTCAAGATTAATGTTAGATATTGTGAGTGCATAAGTGCATATGATAGTCATTGCACTACCACCATCAATGACTAATCTGCATTTTTTTCTTCATTATGTTCTTACATCCTTAATTCTTAGAAACACGTTCTGTAATAGAAAAAACATATAATAAAAACAAAGTTGAGTCATTAATTGTATAACAGTCTTCATCAAATAAACAGGCATAACTTCTTCAAAATCATCAACTTTAATGTTTTCAATTTGTTCAAAAAAGAAAATTGATGCCTTAAATTGATTTTGCATGTGAGTTTTTGGATATTCAAATAGAAAACTTTCTTAGTGATCTTAAGAAGAGTCCCAGTAGAAGTCCTAGGAGCGGGAACTACTAGCAAAGGCATAAAATGAGGCAAAAGATCTACCAATAGAACAAAAGATGGGTATAGAAAGTGTGGGACCCTTGGGCTTGGAAATAGTAATCAGCCTTTTTTTAATAAAAAGTGGAGTATGTGAACTTGAAAATGCCAACCGCTTTCCAAATTTCAAGTCTAAGTGACACCAAAGGGACCTATCAAATCCGGCTCAGCCAACCAAACTCTCCTCTCCTCTCATTTTATATGTTATTTCTTTCTTTTATTGAAATTTTTATTTTTTTAATAATTCCCTCAAAAGGGACCCTTGAGATAACCTTACTCTATAAATAGACTCTCTTGTATTCAGTATTTGGAGATTGAAAAATGTTATCTTTTCTTTTGTTAAGTTTCTTTCTTGTGACCTAGCCTTCCCCAACCTAAGATAGGTCGGATCTTTTCTTTTCTCCCTTCCCCCTTCATCAAGAACCCTGCAAAAATGTTGCCATTGTAATATCCAGCTTGTCTCAAAGCCGAGCGGTTCAATTGAACCGGCCTTTTTTAGTAACAGAGAGAGGTACGGATGCAGCTCGCGAGACCGAGAGGAAGCCGCCCGCGTGCGTAAAACCTCAGACGGAGTCGGTTAGCATTTCTAAGAGAAGGAACGCATATATCAGTGAAGAACAACTCGCATAGAATATCTTAGTTTTACTCACTCCTGTGGGGGGAAAATCACGTGAGAAGCTACAACCGAGGCTAAATGACTGAAACAGAAGAAGAAGAAGAAGAAGAAGAAGAACAAGAAGAAGAAGGAGGAAAAGGTATATGCATGAAAAATTAAAAGAATTCTCCCCCGTATGGTACTTGCTGGTGAAGCAACATACTCGTGCACGTTAAAAGAAAAAGTAAATGAAAATGGTTGTCTTTATTGGTACATTTAGATGGTGCTCATGTAATAATGGCAATCGATTAATATCAAATGAAAAAGAAAGGAATATTAAGTGGAAATGGACAAATGAAACATAATTTGAAGTAATTTATGTGAAAAAAATAAATAAATGATAAAACTTAAGGTATATGAAAGAAAATGCATGTGTTGTGTACTAAGAAAGATAAAGAAGAAATATGTATGTTTATGACTAACTATTGTATATTTAATGATGATTACCCACTAAGTTTACTTTGTAAACTCATTCTATTAAACTAACACTTTCAGGTAAGTCTCCTGATAAGTGAGAATAACTGAAAGAGAAAAGTACATCTACAGAAGACGGCGCTCAAATGAAAATTAAAGCTCACCAAAAATAAAACCCAACTTGTTTTGACACCCCCCCCCCCCCTTGCCTACATCAAATCTCCTCTGGTTGAAAGAATTCATCTCCTGATGAAGCTTGTGTTTGCTTTGGTGAGCTTTAATTTCCTCTACTAAAAATCATCTCATAAATGTTTTCCTACTACTTAGCTACTCATAATTTGGCTTTAATTAGATTCTTTCCCCCTTGTCTTTGACTCTTTGGTTTCTCCATTCATGTCTCTTCCCCTTCTTGTGTCTCTTTGGTTTCTTCTTTGAGAATAAAAGTTATGGTCGATTGTCTTTTGGGATTTCCCTGGCTGCTTTTCCTGTGAATTCCCTGCTCCGTTTCCTGTGTCGGCTCCTCGGGTCCCTCTATGGCTGCTTTTCCGTGGCTGGCTGGGTTTCCCGTGGCTTTTTCTCCCTGTTTTTGTGCAATTTTTGTGGGCTGTTTGTGGTGTCTTTTGGCCTTCCTCTTCCCTCTTTTAATTAAGATATTAAATATGTTTAAAGAGATGTTTGACTGCCCTCTTTTCTCTTATAAATTAGAAATGTTTTGAAGCATAAAAAGGTTGGTTATAATGTGATTTTTGGATAAAAACCTGAGAGATTTTTCTTCTTTCTTTGGAATAGCTTCGAGCTATGTCCTCTTCCTCTTCTCTTCTCTATAGCTTGTGAGCTATGTTTCGTCTTGGCTTCTAATCTCTTTCTTCTCTCCGCAAGTGACCACCCCATAAGTATCTTTCTTCTAGATCCAAGAAAAGCAAGTTTAGGTGCCTTTATTTTGTGTTTGTAAGTGTCAAGAGTTGTAAGTGTCGTTTTTATATTATAAAAGTAGCTTTTTGAGTATTTCATGTATTTTCTTTTATCCTATGAAGGTTAACTTTTTGCTTGCAAAAATTTGGGGCTATTCTCAAATTTTTGCTTGCATCAATTTGGTATCAGAGCAAGTTGTCGTATGAGTCTTGGTGTCCTGTGAGTTTTGTTTTTTGAGTCATGAGTCATAGTCCATGCAATCAGCATAATAAGATTCAAAGCAAACTCAAGCTTCATCAGGAGAAGAATTCTTTCAACCGGAGGAGATTTGATGTAGGCAAGGGGGGGTCAAAATAAGTTGGGTTTTTTTTTTGTGAGCTTTAATTTCCTCTACTAAAAATCAGCTCATAAATCTTTTCCTACTACTTAGCTACTCATAATTTGGCTTTAATTAGATTCTTTCCCCCTTGTCTTTGACAGGTTTCCCCATTCTTGTATCTTCCCCTTCTTGTGTCTCTTTGATTTCTTCTTTGAAAATAAAAGTTATGGCTGATTGTCTTTTGGGATTTCCCTTACTACTTTTCCTGTGAATTCCCTGCTTTGTTTCCTGTGTTGGCTTCTCGGGTCCCTCTCTGGTTGCTTTTTCGTGGCTTGCTGGCTGGGTTCCCGTGGCTTGCTGGCTCAGTTTCCCGTGGCTTTTTTCCCTATTTTATGTGCAGTTTTTATGGGTTGTTTGTGGTGTTTTTTGGCCTTCTTCTTCCCTCTTTTAATTAAGATATTAATTAATTTTAAAGGGTTGTTTGGCTGCCCTCTTTTCTCTTATAAATTAGAAATATTTTGAAGCATAAAAAGATTGGTTATAATGTGATTTTTGGATAAAAATCTGAGAGGTTTTTCTTCTTTCTTTGGAATAGCTTGCAAGCTATGTCCACTTCCTCTTCTCTTCTCTATAGATTGTGAGCTATGTTTCGTCTTGACTTCTAATCTCTTTTTTCTCTCCACAAGTGACCACCCCATCAGTATCATTCTTCTCGATCCAAGAAAAGCAAGTTTAGGTGTCTTTATTTTGTGTTTGTAAGTGTCAAGAGTTATAAGTGTCATTTTTATATTATAAAGGTGGCTTTTTTGAGTATTTCATGTATTTTCTTTTATCCTAGGAAGGTTAACTTTTTTGCTTGCAAAAATTAGGGCTTTTAGAAGGCAGAAGAGATGTCAAAGAATTGTCTCCACCACTATGAAGGCAGAACCAAAAAAAAAAAAAGAATAGCCCCTACCACTCATTCAAGGTAATAGGAAACTCTTGGCCTATTAGAAGTTTTATTTCATCAAAATGAGAAAAAAACTTGAGCACATGTAGCAAGCCACAAATTAATGTAGAGGTCTCTAGAAGAATTCTGCTCAAAATCTACTAGGTAAGACGGAGAAATTTATAGAGCATGTTTTAGCTACAACAAAAAAGGGAAGTCATAAGAAGTGAATCGAATAGTTATCAAATACAACAAACTATTGTGCCCTTTAACCATAGTAAAAATACATAACTTAATATAAACCCCTTTTGTTCCAGCATTAAGATAAAGTGTCAATAGCCAAGATCACTTGGGTGAAAGCTTGGGTATAGTATTAAAACCGGATTTAGATTTACGAAGATAGATCCAAGAAACTATATTGCAATCATCAATAAATGAAACAAGCCTATGTGACAAAGACACATTTGGATTTGTGGAAGGTCCCCATATATTACAATGAATCAATTAAAAAGGAATAAAAAATTTATTATTTTTGCTTGGAAAGGGTTCATACTTCTATTTTATAAATTCGCAAACATTACAGTGAAAATGTTCATTCTCTAATCCCCTAAATAAAGCTAGAAACATAGACTTTAAAATCCCAAATGATTGATGTCCTAATCTAAATGATGAAGCTAATGCCTTTATTGAATGATCAAAATAAAACAATAGAAATTGCATTCATAACAATCTTTAAATTTCTTCATTCCTTTTCAAATAGTATGATCAGTCACTCTCCCTAGCAAGCCTAATCCTCTTCCCTAAATCCTTGTTTTGAAAATGATAGAAAGATATATCATGAATAAGTTTCTATGTGGATGTTAAATTGGTGGAAAACCTATGAGCCAAAATAATGTTTTTAGAAAAAAATATTTAGTTATGTGGATATGGATATCCCATAAGCCAGGTACGAAGATGAAGAAACCATCTACAACATCTATTTTCCTATTAGCAAAGTCGGGTGTATATGAAACTTAGTGAAGAGTGAGACTGAATTTAAGTATTCGCTAAGTCGATAACCAATAAATTCTTAATACATTCATATGAAACATTTAACGCTTGAGAAATAAAGAACTTACTAGGAATAACATGACAGTATGCACCAATGGGCTTCTCAGTGGTCCTCGAAGTTATCATAGTGTTTTTAATCACCTCCCTGTTGGACTTTCTTGGATTGTAATGCTTTTCTTGACTTTGTTGGTTATGCTCCATAATAACATTTGTTCATCCTTAATATACTTGCTATCCTCCCCGCGGATTCGACTACCAGATTTATGGTTTTTCATTTAATTTTCACCATTTTTCTTTTGTGTGTCTTAATTTTTTGTCATAAGTAAACCAGCATACTTCTTTATCATTTTGGCCAACCTCAACAACTTCCTTCAACATGAATCGAATGAATGACTTCACTCATAAAGGCCAATTCAACTTTGTTGAGAATTCGGACCCTAACTTGATTTAAATCAACATTAACTCCTACACGAAAGTTGTATACTCAATCCCTTTCAATATAATTATTCAAGATTGTAGCATATTCAGAACACTTAAGCTCAATACACTGATAATGGTTAAATTTTCCACAAGTTTTGCAATAAATTCATGTAGTATGTGATAGTTTTATTGCCTTGTTTCGTTGTACATTACTTGACTTTGATTTCACTCACTTGCACCACATCATGAGCCTTTGAATATGTCAATCAGCTAACATCACAAATCTCCTTAGCCATAGAACAAACTATGCAACTATCAAGTCAAACAATTCCCATCCAAGTATGCTGCCTAAATATTCTATTGATCATCATATGTGTGTGTAAGGTCTTTCTTGGAATACCAACGAGTGTTTTAAACATAATTAAAAAAGCATGTAGAGGGTGAAGAAAACAAATAATGACAAACACTAAGAAGATGCATCCTACGTTGCAGTGACAATATGGGTATGGCAATTGCAAACTAGGCTCAAAGCTGTGTCTTCTTGTTGTGAGGATAACTTTGAGGATGACATATGGTGACCGAGAGCGATGGTGGTAAAACATAATGAGAGCCAATGATGGAAACAGATCTTTGAATGATGGAGGTTGACATGCAAATAGAAACACAATACTACGATGATGATGATGACTAGAATTATGATAATTGTCAAATGCAATAAGGCCTAAGTAACAAAAATGGTGATGAAAGCCAAACAAAAAAACCTTCCCAAATTTAAAAATCTAAAGCTCTTATACCATATTAAATTCAGAAAAATTTCTACTTCATTAGATTGTCTATATGCGGCTTGTACATAAGAACATATTATGATTTATTGATGATTTATAGGTCTAATTACACAAGAAATGAGAAACATAATATAATACAAAACAAGAAACTTGAATACACCAAAACATCACCTAAAATAATCAACATTCCTAAGCCTTTGCCCTCATTAGTCACTCTCTCTGTGCACTCTTTTTTGTGATTGCCCCTTCCTATCATCCTCTTCTATCATTGTGCTCACTCCATCACAGCCCTCGATGCATTGATGCCACCTTAAGGTTTTTTTTATGAAGGAAATTTTATTGTCACTCTTGAAACCTCTGATCCCATTTCCCCCTAAATGTGCATCAACCTTTAGATGATTCCTTCAGGGTTGCATTAATTCAAGAATAGGACTTACAATATGCTTATCATCTAGTGATTAGACCCTCTTGGTTTTGTGGCATGCTTTAGGCTCTCTCTATTTTTCTATCTACTTTAGGCCCCTATACTATGGCAGATGATGTATAAACCATAATAGCATGTGATTGATTTATTTGACTTTCAGCTTTATTCTCGATCTACACTAGTAAGGTTGTCAAAGGCCCATGATTGATTGCCTTTATTGTACGTTGTGCTTTTATTTACATCCATTTTCATCACTTGAAATATGATTTTTGTGCAACTTAGGAAACATTCTTATCAGAAGTGAAAACTCAAGAAAATATAACCAAGGTGACTTGTTTATCAAGGTGATAATGACAATGAATTGATTGTCTTTATTATTAGTAGATTACTACAACATTGATTAAATTTATTGGAATTTATTGTACTCATATATTATGTTCTTTAACATCATATGCGTGTAAGCTATACCACCAACCAAACAAATTATATTCCATATCAGCGCCCCAAACTTCTTAATTTTCATGCTCTTCATGTCAAGCCTATGTTTACGCAGGTTTGTGCAATTGAATTATTATGCAATTAATGTTATTGCATAAATTTATATTTATGAAATCCTAGTAGATCAAATGTGGCATTATTTTGCTTGAAATAATAAACCATTGGTCTTTTTATTGAACTGTAAATTGAAAATAATATATTTTTAAGGGAAATGTTGCCGGTATGTTTGCCCTATATTAAAGTAAATTCAATCATTATTAATTTCATGATCATGATTAAGTTCCTCTAATAATACAACTCATATTTACAATACTAGAACACCGTGATAAGTTAATAAAATAAGCATGATGCCAAAATTCAACCAAACAGTTTTCTAAGCCTATCTCAATTACAATTATTCTTCTTCACCAACCAAAATTAACTAAACTTAAGTATTCATCTTTCCAGCACCTGGCCTAGCTTGCCTTAAAGCACAGCCAAAAACTCAGAGAGAGAGGAGTATAACCGAAAGGCCAACAAGCTAACATAAACGGGAAAAATGATACAATCGGTTCTTACTAGTATATGGCAATCTTCTAACCTTTCCAGAGCCAAGAAAACCAGTTATAATGGTAGCAGGAATTCGATCATCTGGAGGAATCTTCGTCAGCACATCGGAGCTCTCCTCCGTCGTCGCGGCGCTAGTTACAAAACTGCGCAAGAACGCTCTCGATCTTGCCAGACCAGGAATAACATATCGAAGGCTAGTCGCCTTTGACGTCGCTCTTTTAACTCGCACCGCAGCGGCGGCAGATAGACTCCTCGAGCCAGAAAACTGGAGCAGAAACGGTCTCCTTAAGTGAATAGCGTCGGCGGAGAACCGCTTGGCGACCCCGACGAAAACGGAGCCGATGTCGGCGGAAAACATGGCCATCGCCGGAGGTAAGAAGGCGACAGGAGAGGCTTATCTGTAAGACTTAAACCTTGGTTCCGACTTAAAGCCCCGTTTCTTTTTTTTTTTTTTCCCAGCGCATTCAATCGGAGTACAAGGTAATATATATGTATATATATATATATATATATATATATATATATATATATATATATATATATATATATATATATATATATATATATATATATATTAAATGGTGCTTTTGATTGGATTAATTTAGGGATAAAGTATTTGGATTGAGGAAATATAAAATGATGTAAAGTATAGGAAATATAATATAAAATGAAATTATTTATTTTTAGTATAAATCAAATTATTTTGATTTTGAAATAAAATGGTTTATGTCCCAATTTTGCTTGACCGTCACTCGTCATCAGTCACCACCAGCGGTCATCATCCATTCGGTTGTCGCCACTACCGTCCCCCGCCATCACTGTTGGCACCCCTGCTGCCGCCCGCCTATTGCTATCGTCAGTCATTACTATTTAAGATTTTACTCTAGATTCATTTCTTTTTACATTGTATTTCTTTTTCAACCAACCGAATATCCCCTTAAAATTTTTATTTTACAACACCTTAAATATTTATAATTTTGCTTCTTTCCTTTGAATAATACATATTTTTTACTGTTCATCTTTTATTTTTTTCTTATCGATGCAACTCTATTAAAAAGTGATCATATAATTTTTTTTGTATTACTGCATAACTAAAATTATAATATAACAACATTGAAATAATTTATTCTTTTTGTCATTATTTATTATCAGTGGGTATATACAAATACTTGTATATCTAGCAATCTCTTCTCTTTTTTTATAATAGATTAACTCATTAATATTGTTAAAGAGAGATATGGGCAGAGAGTCACAAATTTGCCTAAACTCTTAGACCTTCCTATCCCGCACATTTGAGAAGTAGGGCATGAGATACTCATATGCTTCACTTCTTTCACATCCAAATGCAAGTCTTCCACATGCTTCATCCCTATTAAAGTCATAGTCGACCATAATCATGATCATGAGTCTTCCCTTTTGTCTACAAAGTTATCATAATCTCAAACCATCATTTTATCGCTGCTAAAAAAAAATGAGATTTTCTCAGCATTTATTAGCAGCAAATTAAATACCGTTGTAATAGACTCGATACAACAGCAGTCTTAAACCGCTTCTTTGCACGAATTGAAATTAGCCGAGACGCGGGAATTGTAAAAAAGCCACAAATCTAAAATTAATAAGCGCAAACAAAGCCCTAGCTCCATTCTTTTCGGACTGATCGTGCTTTGCTCTGCGCGCGCGACCTGTCTCCTTCCCATCCGTCTCCCTCCCAACAGACGCTGACGCCGACACCGACGCCGAAGCTGACATTGACACCGACGTCGAAGCCGCTGCTTCCATTCTAACAAAAACTTCACTAGCGTTCCATCGACCTCGCGATCTTCTCCGCGTGCGACCCTCATTCTCTCCAACTGATGATACCCACACTAACGTTGAAGCCGACAGTGACGCAAACACCGACGCCGACGCCGCTGCTTCCATTCGTCGTCGTCGTTCGCACATTCTTCTCCTTCTTTAATCATACCTGAAACCAAGCAAACGTTGGGTAAGATTTATATTAGGTTTTTTTCATTTTTTTTTTTTTTTTTGATGATCTTCTTTTATTGTTCCTCTAATAATCATTATTTTTATATATTGTTGATGTGTTTTTTTTTTTTTAATCCAATCTCATTGATATTATATCTTCTTGCTATTTTATTTTTACTTGGTGATTTGAATTAGGTCTTACTTAATTCCTAACGATAGGGAGAGTGGGAAATTATTGCATGATTAGTTTAGGTTTAAAACTTGAATGAGAGGATATTATGAAGATTTATTAGGCAAGTATTGTTATTGTTGTGCCATTTCTGTTTATGAAAGAATATTAGGTTTATTTTGTGTGCTTATCATATTATACTAGGCAAAAGATTTGGGCAAAAAAAAAAAAATCCCACTCCACGTGCAAGCTTAAATCTACACACAAAAACAAAATGTGAACCTAAAAATATCCTATTTGGAGCTTAGTTCCAAAGTAGGCATGCAGAGACATGTGTGGTGTCATTTATGTCACATAAAGAAGAATAAAAATCCTTTGGATGAACATATATATTGTATTCTTATTAAAGAAATTATGTTGGATTGTAATTGTTGACTAATATGTAACACTTGCAGTTATTATTTAAGTATCCAATAATTTGGTCTTTATAGGTTTTTGTTATTTGGTCAATCAATAGCTAATAGTAATATTGAGTTGTTAAAATTTAACATGATATGATGGCTTATATTTATTTACAACATTCTCATATTTATTGTAATCATTATGATGCATTCTATTAATCCTCCATGATTGCAATTGAACTTGAATAGATTGAACAAATTAAAATAAAGATTATTAATTTATCAATTGTAATTCATGAATCATGCAATTATTTTCATGCCATATTTTGTTGCATTTGAATAAAGTTTACATGGCCCATCGTTTAAAGGCATGTTTATTTCTTATACCGTTTAGGGCGCACCCCAATGATTAAACTCCCCAGTCATTCATATAGTAAACTCTCTGGTCATGCATTTAGTAAGCTGATGATGAAGTGGGAATCACTGTGTTAACAACTTAAATTACTCAAATTTTAGGCTGGAAAAGGGTTGTGTATGGATTAATATCAAATGGGGTCTAGCGTGGGCCTTGAGAAGGAATTTCTGCAAAGTATTTAATAATTCTTTTATTGTGGTAATGCCCTTAAGAATGATCAGTGTTGAGGTTCAAATCTCCATCCCTGTCTCGAACTTCATACATAATTGTGTAGATTTTTTAAGATTGTTTTAATTTTTATTTACATTTATTTGTTGATATTATATTATTTTAATTATTAATTTGAGGTATTAATGCTGAATATATAGTTGTTTTAAGTTGCCATGTTAACTGCTATGTTTTTTTTTTTTGGTTAAATGTTGTGCTTTTTTTCCTTTTTCTTTTTTGACTTTCAGGTCAATTAAGGCAAATTTATTCATATTAATGTTGAATATAGGGGTCAAGTGCAGGCTATTTAGTTCAAAGTTGTTGAATATACAATTATAACTTCATCTTAATTTTTTGGTTGAAAGCTATTGATTTTGTCGCACATATGCCAAGATTCATATAAATTTAAGCTCTTTTGGTTGAAAACGGAGCTGTTTATTTGATTTAGTAGGCCTAAAGTTTTCAAATGGGGCTGTTTATTTCCCTACTATACCAATAACGTTTATTTTGCTTATTATTTTGAAACAACAGGCATTTTCGCATGCCAAGTCATTTTAACTTTTGCAATAAATGAGGATTGCCTCGAACTTCTCTAGCAACTTATGTTCATCTCAAAAGGATGTCACGTATGTATAACTACTGAGTAAAAAAAGTGAGTCTTGTAGGCTCCAAGAAAGAAAGCATCTCCTAACACATGATTTCAAAAATCTGTCGTGGAGAACGCCTCAAGGTAAGCAGCCAAAAATTCCTAGAGGCTTAACATCTCTTAGATTCAAGTGAGTCTTACAACTTTTTGTTTTTTTTTTACCACAGCTCACGCCTAGAGGTTTATGCCTCTAGGTTTTTGAAGCAGGAACCTCAATTTAACAAGTATAAATTTTTTTAATGCATTATAATCTTATACAATTATAATATACTTAGAAGTTAATATAAACCTATATTTCTTTTCTTCTCAGGTTAATCAAGCAAGGGTTTAGGGTTGAGCAAGTGACTGCTAGTAGAGGGATTGATGAAGAGAGAGAGCTGGATCACATGAGCTGTTGTGGTTGCTAGTGAGGTTCGCATATGCTTGGAAGGCCATAAGCAGGAGTTCACGTTTATGATTGGAGATGCTCATGATGAAGCTATTTTTTAAAATTGAGAATTTATTAGCTACTGAGTTCGCGTTTATTATTTCCATCTTTTTGTTTTAATATTTCTCCAATTTTATGTCTTGTTTTAATAGTTTGAGCTTTTTTTGATAAATTTTTTTATTGTATTTTCTACTGGATATTTTAACTCCTTATACTAGCCACTGAGAATTGCTTGTATTCATTCAACTCTATATATGTTGAAGCATCCATTTTGACATTGCTCGTGTATTATTTAATCAAAACAAATGATTTTTTGCATTATATATATATATATATATATATATATATATATATATATATATATATATATATATATATATCAGTTCTACCCTTTAGTGGCAGTTTTAACACCTGCTAAAAATGATGCTATAGCCTTCCTATAGCAGCGCTTTAAAATCGCTGCTATATCCTTTCTACAACAACGCTTTCAAAACGGCGGCTAAAGCCTTACTAGCGAGCGCAGATGCGGCGGATGTGCAACATTTTTAAACTGTTGCAAATAATTTCATAGGTGTTTAAACCGCTGTTGCTGGTTAGAAAAAGTGCTGCGAAAGCCTAATTTATTAATAGTGTACCTTAATGTTTAATGAAAATGGCATTGTCACAATCATGTCCTTGCTCTGCAAATGCTCATCGTGTTTATGATCAACATGCAATGGAAAGATTTTGATCAACATATTTTGTTCTCCCATTTTTCTCTTAACTCAAAATAAATTAATTTAAACTACATTTAACTTCCCTGTCTTATTAATCCATTCCTTATAGCACTTTAGATGTTAAGAAAAAATTTTTATGCCTCTTAACTGTTTGTGTCATTGTTCCCCTCTCAATATTTTTGTTAAATGTGATACATAATCATATTTCTTATAAAACATTTATATAAGGTTTAATGCAATTAAATTCTAGTTAGACTATGTGACTTGGATTACAATATTTTTAATATGATTTTTAAGAAGTGGGTTATTCTTCTATGCCAACATACTTGTGGCAGTAGAATAATATAGCTAATTATCTTGGTATTGCACGAAGATTCAATAAGAGAAAATAGTCATTATATATAAAACTAAAAAAGGCAAAAAATCACATGATTTGACCTAGTTAAAGTGATTCCACTTATATTTGTCATTAGTTATAAATAATGTACATCTTTGGAGGAATGCATTGATATAATATAGTAAACATATTATGTGATTGAAGTTGTAAGAGCCATGTGACATGAGAGATGTCTTTAAGACATCATTTGCTTGTTTGTTGGTCATACTATTTTAAGAAATCTGAGAGGTTTTTCTTCTTTCTTTGGAATAGCTTGCAAGCTATGTCCACTTCCTCTTCTCTTCTCTATAGATTGTGAGCTATGTTTCGTCTTGACTTCTAATCTCTTTTTTCTCTCCACAAGTGACCACCCCATCAGTATCATTCTTCTCGATCCAAGAAAAGAAAGTTTATGTGTCTTTATTTTGTGTTTGTAAGTGTCAAGAGTTATAAGTGTCATTTTTATATTATAAAGGTGGCTTTTTTGAGTATTTCGTGTATTTTCTTTTATCCTAGGAAGGTTAACTTTTTGCTTGCAAAAATTAGGGCTTTTAGAAGGCTGAAGAGATGTCAAAGAATTGTCTCCACCACTATGAAGGCAGAACCAAAAAAAAAAAAGAATAGCCCCTACCACTCATTCAAGGTAATAGGAAACTCTTGGCCTATTAGAAGTTTTATTTCATCAAAATGAGAAAAAACTTGAGCACATGTAGCAAGCCACAAATTAATGTAGAGGTCTCTAGAAGAATTCTGCTCAAAATCTACTAAGTAAGACGGAGAAATTTATAGAGCATGTTTTAGCTACAACAAAAAAGGGAAGTAATAAGAAGTGAATCGAATAGTTATCAAATACAACAAACTATTGTGCCCTTTAACCATAGTAAAAATACATAACTTAATATAAACCCCTTTTGTTCCAGCATTAAGATAAAGTGTCAATAGCCAAGATCACTTGGGTGAAAGCTTGGGTATAGTATTAAAACCGGATTTAGATTTACGAAGATAGATCCAAGAAACTATATTGCAATCATCAATAAATGAAACAAGCCTATGTGACAAAGACACATTTGGATTTGTGGAAGGTCCCCATATATTACAATGAATCAATTAAAAAGGAATAAAAAATTTATTATTTTTGCTTGGAAAGGGTTCATACTTCTATTTTATAAATTCGCAAACATTACAGTGAAAATGTTCATTCTCTAATCCCCTAAATAAAGCTAGAAACATAGACTTTAAAATCCCAAATGATTGATGTCCTAATCTAAATGATGAAGCTAATGCCTTTATTGAATGATCAAAATAAAACAATAGAAATTGCATTCATAACAATCTTTAAATTTCTTCATTCCTTTTCAAATAGTATGATCAGTCACTCTCCCTAGCAAGCCTAATCCTCTTCCCTAAATCCTTGTTTTGAAAATGATAGAAAGATAGCATGACGGTTAAAAGACCGCATTAAAACTCATATCATGAATAAGTTTCTATGTGGATGTTAAATTGGTGGAAAACCTATGAGCCAAAATAATGTTTTTAGAAAAAAATATTTAGTTATGTGGATATGGATATCCCATAAGCCAGGTACGAAGATGAAGAAACCATCTACAACATCTATTTTCCTATTAGCTAAGTCGGGTGTATATGAAACTTAGTGAAGAGTGAGACTGAATTTAAGTATTCGCTAAGTCGATAACCAATAAATTCTTAATACATTCATATGAAACATTTAACGCTTGAGAAATAAAGAACTTACTAGGAATAACATGACAGTATGCACCAATGGGCTTCTCAGTGGTCCTCGAAGTTATCATAGTGTTTTTAATCACCTCCCTGTTGGACTTTCTTGGATTGTAATGCTTTTCTTGACTTGGTTGGTTATGCTCCATAATAACATTTGTTCATCCTTAATATACTTGCTATCCTCCCCGCGGATTCGACTACCAGATTTATGATTTTTCATTTAATTTTCACCATTTTTTTTTGTGTGTCTTAATTTTTTGTCATAAGTAAACCAGCATACTTCTTTATCATTTTGGCCAACCTCAACAACTTCCTTCAACATGAATCGAATGAATGACTTCACTCATAAAGGCCAATTCAACTTTGTTGAGAATTCAGACCCTAACTTGATTTAAATCAACATTAACTCCTACACGAAAGTTGTATACTCAATCCCTTTCAATATAATTATTCAAGATTGTAGCATATTCAGAACACTTAAGCTCAATACACTGATAATGGTTAAATTTTCCACAAGTTTTGCAATAAATTCATGTAGTATGTGATAGTTTTATTGCCTTGTTTCGTTGTACATTACTTGACTTTGATTTCACTCACTTGCACCACATCATGAGCCTTTGAATATGTCAATCAGCTAACATCACAAATCTCCTTAGCCATAGAAAAAACTATGCAACTATCAAGTCAAACAATTCCCATCCAAGTATGCTGCCTAAATATTCTATTGATCATCATATGTGTGTGTAAGGTCTTTCTTGGAATACCAACGAGTGTTTTAAACATAATTAAAAAAACATGTAGAGGGTGAAGAAAACAAATAATGACAAACACTAAGAAGATGCATCCTACGTTGCAGTGACAATATGGGTATGGCAATTGCAAACTAGGCTCAAAGCTGTGTCTTCTTGTTGTGAGGATAACTTTGAGGATGACATATGGTGACCGAGAGCGATGGTGGTAAAACATAATGAGAGCCAATGATGGAAACAGATCTTTGAATGATGGAGGTTGACATGCAAATAGAAACACAATACTACGATGATGATGATGACTAGAATTATGATAATTGTCAAATGCAATAAGGCCTAAGTAACAAAAATGGTGATGAAGGCCAAACAAAAAAACCTTCCCAAATTTAAAAATCTAAAGCTCTTATACCATATTAAATTCAGAAAAATTTCTACTTCATTAGATTGTCTATATGCGGCTTGTACATAAGAACATATTATGATTTATTGATGATTTATAGGTCTAATTACACAAGAAATGAGAAACATAATATAATACAAAACAAGAAACTTGAATACACCAAAACATCACCTAAAATAATCAACATTCCTAAGCCTTTGCCCTCATTAGTCACTCTCTCTGTGCACTCTTTTTTGTGATTGCCCCTTCCTATCATCCTCTTCTATCATTGTGCTCACTCCATCACAGCCCTCGATGCATTGATGCCACCTTAAGGTTTTTTTTATGAAGGAAATTTTATTGTCACTCTTGAAACCTCTGATCCCATTTCCCCCTAAATGTGCATCAACCTTTAGATGATTCCTTCAGGGTTGCATTAATTCAAGAATAGGACTTACAATATGCTTATCATCTAGTGATTAGACCCTCTTGGTTTTGTGGCATGCTTTAGGCTCTCTCTATTTTTCTATCTACTTTAGGCCCCTATACTATGGCAGATGATGTATAAACCATAATAGCATGTGATTGATTTATTTGACTTTCAGCTTTATTCTCGATCTACACTAGTAAGGTTGTCAAATGCCCATGATTGATTGCCTTTATTGTACGTTGTGCTTTTATTTACATCCATTTTCATCACTTGAAATATGATTTTTGTGCAACTTAGGAAACATTCTTATCAGAAGTGAAAACTCAAGAAAATATAACCAAGGTGACTTGTTTATCAAGGTGATAATGACAATGAATTGATTGTCTTTATTATTAGTAGATTACTACAACATTGATTAAATTTATTGGAATTTATTGTACTCATATATTATGTTCTTTAACATCATATGCGTGTAAGCTATACCACCAACCAAACAAATTATATTCCATATCAGCGCCCCAAACTTCTTAATTTTCATGCTCTTCATGTCAAGCCTATGTTTACGCAGGTTTGTGCAATTGAATTATTATGCAATTAATGTTATTGCATAAATTTATATTTATGAAATCCTAGTAGATCAAATGTGGCATTATTTTGCTTGAAATAATAAACCATTGGTCTTTTTATTGAACTGTAAATTGAAAATAATATATTTTTAAGGGAAATGTTGCCGGTATGTTTGCCCTATATTAAAGTAAATTCAATCATTATTAAGTTAATGATCATGATTAAGTTCCTCTAATAATACAACTCATATTTACAATACTAGAACACCGTGATAAGTTAATAAAATAAGCATGATGCCAAAATTCAACCAAACAGTTTTCTAAGCCTATCTCAATTACAATTATTCTTCTTCACCAACCAAAATTAACTAAACTTAAGTATTCAGCTTTCCAGCACCTGGCCTAGCTTGCCTTAAAGCACAGCCAAAAACTCAGAGAGAGGAGTATAACCGAAAGGCCAACAAGCTAACATAAACGGGAAAAATGATACAATCGGTTCTTACTAGTATATGGCAATCTTCTAACCTTTCCAGAGCCAAGAAAACCAGTTATAATGGTGGCAGGAATTCGATCATCTGGAGGAATCTTCGTCAGCACATCGGAGCTCTCCTCCTTCGTCGCGGCGCTAGTTACAAAACTGCGCAAGAACGCTCTCGAGCTTGCCAGACCAGGAATAACATATCGAAGGCTAGTCGCCTTTGACGTCGCTCTTTTAACTCGCACCGCAGCGGCGGCAGATAGCCTCCTCGAGCCAGAAAACTGGAGCAGAAACGGTCTCCTTAAGTGAATAGCGTCGGCGGAGAACCGCTTGGCGACCCCGACGAAAACGGAGCCGATGTCGGCGGAAAACATGGCCATCGCCGGAGGTAAGAAGGCGACAGGAGAGGCTTATCTGTAAGACTTAAACCTTGATTCCGACTTAAAGCCCCGTTTCTTTCTTTATTTTTTTTTTTTTTCCCAGCACATTCAATCGGAGTACAAGGTAATCTATACATATATATATATATATATATATATATATATATATATATTAAATGGTGCTTAGATTGGATTAATTTAGGGATAAAGTATTTGGATTGTGGAAATATAAAATGATGTAAAGTATAGGAAATATAATATAAAATGAAATTATTTATTTTTAGTATTTGATTTTGAAATAAAATGGTTTATGTCACAATTTTGCTTGACCGTCACTCGTCATCAGTCACCACCAGCGGTCGTCATCCATTCAGTTGTCGCCACTACCGTCCCCCGCCATCACTGTTGGCACCCCTGCTACCACCCGCCTGTTGCTATCGTCAGTCATTACTATTTAAGATTTTACTCTATATTCATTTCTTTCTACATTGTATTTCTTTTTCAATCAACTGAATATCCCCTTAAATTTTTTATTTTACAACACCTTAAATATTTATAATTTTGCTTCTTTCCTTTGAATAATACATATATTTTTTTACTGTTCATCTTTTATTTTTTTTCTTATCGATGCAACTCTATTAAAAAGTGATCATATACTTTTTTTTCTATTACTGCATAACTAAAATTATAATATAACATCATTGAAATAATTTATTCTTTTTGTCATTATTTACTTGTCTAATATATATGATATTTAATCACACAACTTTATCTGTATTCTTACAACTTCTTGAGAGGCATGTTACGCATGTATCTCATGAGTGCTACTATCCACAGCCCTTAACTTTAGACTAAAAATCTCTAATTATTATATCAACTTTTTTATTATCAGTGGGTATATACAAATACTTGTATATATAGCAATCTCTTCTCTTTTTTTTATAATAGATTAACTCATTAATATTGTTAAAGAGAGATATGGGCAGAGAGTCACAAATTTGCCTAAACTCTTAGACCTTCCTATCCCGCACATTTGAGAAGTAGGGCATGAGATACTCATATGCTTCACTTCTTTCACATCCAAATGCAAGTCTTCCACATGCTTCATCCCTATTAAAGTCATAGTCGACCATAATCATGATCATGAGTCTTCCCCTTTGTCTACAAAGTTATCATAATCTCAAACCATCATTTTATCACTACTAAAAAAAAATGAGATTTTCTCAGCATTTATTAGCAGCAAATTAAATACCGTTGTAATAGATCTGATACAACAGCAATCTTAAACCGCTTCTTTGCATGAATTGAAATTAGCCGAGACGCGGGAATTGTAAAAAAGCCACGAATCTAAAATTAATAAGCGCAAATAAAGCCCTAGCTCCATTCTTTTCGGACTGATCGTGCTTTGCTCTGCGCGCGCGACCTGTCTCCTTCCCATCCGTCTCCCTCCCAACAGACGCTGACGCCGACACCCACACCCACACCGACGCCGACACCCACACCCACACCGACGCCGAAGCTGACATTGACACCGACGTCGAAGCCGTTGCTTCCATTATAACAAAAACTTCACTAGCGTTCCATCGACCTCGCGATCTTCTCCGCGCGCGACCCTCATTCTCTCCAACTGACGACAACACCCACACTGACGTTGAAGCCCACACTGACGTTGAAGCCAACAGTGACGCAAACACCGACGTCGCTGCTTCCATTCGTCGTCGTCGTTCGCACCTTCTTCTCCTTCTTTAATCATACCTGAAACCAAGCAAACGTTGGGTAAGATTTATATTAGGTTTTTTCATTTTTTTTTGTTGATCTTCTTTTATTGTTCCTCTAATAATCATTATTTTTATATATTGTTGATGTTTTTTTTTTTTTTTATCCAATCTCATTGATATTATACCTTCTTGCTATTTTATTTTTACTTGGTGATTTGAATTAGGTCTTACTTAATTCCTAACGATAGGGAGAGTGGGAAATTATTGCATGATTAGTTTAGGTTTAAAACTTGAATGAGAGGATATTATGAAGATTTATTAGGCAAGTATTGTTATTGTTGTGCCATTTCTGTTTATGAAAGAATATTAGGTTTATTTTGTGTGCTTATCATATTATACTAGGCAAAAGATTTGGGCAAAAAAAAAAATCCCACTCCACGTGCAAGCTTAAATCTACACACAAAAACAAAATGTGAACCTAAAAATATCCTATTTGGAGCTTAGTTCCAAAGTAGGCATGCATAGACATGTGTGGTGTCATTTCTGTCACATAAAGAAGAAGGAAAATCCTTTGGATAAACATATATATTGCATTCTTATTAAATAAATTATGTTGGATTTTAATTGTTGACTGATATGTAACACTTGTCGTTACTATTTAAGTATTCAATAATTTGGTCTTGATGGGTTTTTGTTATTTAGTCAATCAATAGCTATTAGTAATATTGAGTTGTTAAAATTTAACATGATATGATGGCTTATATTTATTTACAACATTCTCATATCTATTAATCCTCCATGATTGCAATTGAACTTGAATAGATTGAACAAATTAAAATCAAGATTATTAGTTTATCAATTGTAATTCATGAATCATGCAATTATTTTCATGCCATATTTTGTTGCATTTGAATAAAGTTTACATGGCCCATCGTTTAAAGGCATGTTTATTTCTTATACCGTTTAGGGCGCACCCCAATGATTAAACTCCCCAGTCATTCATATAGTAAACTCTCTGGTCATGCATTTAGTAACCTGATGATGAAGTGGGAATCACTGTGTTAGCAACTTAAATTACTCAAATTTTAGGCTGGAAAAGGGTTGTGTATGGATTAATATCAAATGTGGTCTAGCGTGGGCCTTGAGAAGGAATTTCTGCAAAGTATTTAATAATTCTTTTATTGTGGTGATGCCCTTAAGAATGATCAGTGTTGAGGTTCAAATCTCCATCCCTGTCTTGAACTTCATACATAATTGTGTAGATTTTTTAAGATTGTTTTAATTTGTATTTACATTTATTTGTTGATATTATATTATTTTAATTATTAATTTGAGGTATTAATGCTGAATATATAGTTGTTTTAAGTTGCTATTTTAACTGCTATGTTTTTTTTTTTTTTTTTGTTAAATGTTGTGTTTTTTTTTTTTTCCTTTTTCTTTTTGACTTTCAGGTCAATTAAGGCAAATTTATCCATATTAATGTTGAATATAGGGGTCAAGTGCAGGCTATTTAGTTCAAAGTTGTTGAATATACAATTATAACTTCATCTTAATTTTTTGGTTGAAAGCTATTGATTTTGTCGCACATATGCCAAGATTCATATAAATTTAAGCTCTGGTTGAAAACGGAGCTGTTTATTTGATTTAGTAGGCCTAAAGTTTTCAAATGGGGCTGTTTATTTCCCTACTATACCAATAACGTTTATTTTGCTTATTATTTTGAAACAACAGGCATTTTCGCATGCCAAGTCATTTTAACTTTTGCAATAAATGAGGATTGCCTCGAACTTCTCTAGCAACTTATGTTCATCTCAAAAGGATGTCACGTATGTATAACTACTGAGTAAAAAAAGGGTGAGTTTTGTAGACTCCAAGAAAGAAAGCATCTCCTAACACATGATTTCAAAAATCTACCGTGGAGAACGCCTCAAGGTAAGCAACAAAAAATTCCTAGAGGCTTAGCATCTCTTTGATTCAAGTGAGGCTTACAACTTTTTTTTACCACAGCTAACGCCTAGAGGTTTATGCCTCCAGGTTTTTGAAGCAGGAACCTCAATTTAACAAATCTAAATTTTTTTTAATATATTATAATTTTATAAAATTATAATATACTTAGCAATTAATATAAACCTATATTTCTTTTCTTCTCAGGTTAATCAAGCAAGGATTTAGGGTTGAGCAAGTGACTGCTAGTAGAGGGATTGATGAAGAGAGAGAGAGATGGATCACATGAGCTGTTGTGGCTGCTAGTGAGGTTCAGATATGCTTGGAAGGCCATAAGCAGGAGTTCACGTTTATGATTGGAGATGCTCATGATGAAGCTATTTTTTAAAATTGAGAATTTATTAGCTACTGAATTCGTGTTTATTATTTCAATCATTTTGTTTTAATATTTCTCCAAATTTATGTCTTGTTTTAATAGTTTGAGCTTTTTTGGAGAAATTTTTTTATTTTTTTCTTGTATTTGCTACTGGATATTTTAATTCCTTATACTAGCCACTGAGAATTGCTTGTATTCATTTAACTCTATATATGTTGAAGCATCCATTTTGACATTGCTCGTGTATTATTTAATCATAACAAATGATTTTTTGCATTATATATATATATATATATATATATATATATATATATATATATATATATATATATATATATATTAGTTCTACCCTTTAGTGGCAGTTTTAACACCTGCTAAAAATGATGCTATAGCCTTCCTACAGCAACGCTTTAAAATCGGTGCTATATCCTTTCTACAACAGCGCTTTCAAAACGGCGGCTAAAGCCTTACCAGCGAGCGCAGATGCGGCGGATGTGCAACAATTTTTAAACTGTTGCAGATAATTTCATAGGTGTTTAAACCGCTGCTGCTGGTTAGAAAAAGTGCTGCGAAAGCCTAATTTATTAATAGTGTACCTTAATGTTTAATGAAAATGGCATTGTCACAATCATGTCCTTGCTCCGCAAATGCTCATTTTGTTTATGATCAACATGCAATGGAAAGATTTTGATCAACATATTTTGTTCTCCCATTTTTCTCTTAACTCAAAAATAAATTAATTTAAACTACATTTAACTTCCCTGTCTTATTAATCCATTCCTTATAGCACTTTAGATGTTAAGAAATTTTTTTTTATGCCTCTTAATTGTTTGTGTCGTTGTTCCCCTCTCAGTATTTTTGTTAAATGTGATACATAATCATATTTCTTATAAAACATTTATATAAGGTTTAATGCAATTAAATTCTAGTTAGATTATGTGACTTGGATTACAATATTTTTAATATGATTTTTAAGAAGTGGGTTATTCTTCTATGCCAACATACGTGTGGCAGTAGAGTAATATAGCTAATTATCTTGGTATTGTACGAAGATTCAATAAGAGAAAATAGTCATTATATATAAAACTAAAAAAGGCAAAAAATCACATGATTTGACCTAGTTAAAGTGATTCCACTTATATTTGTCATTAGTTATAAATAATGTCCATCTTTGGAGGAATGCATTGATATAATATAGTAAACATATTATGTAATTGAAGTTGTAAGAGCCATGTGACATGAGAGATGTCTTTAAGACATCATTTGCTTGTTTGTTGGTCATACTATTTTAAGAATGGAAGACCAAAAACTAAAAATTCAAGTATAAATGTTGTTTTTAATGTCGAGAGTTAGAGTTAATATCAAAGGTATGCATCAATCATATAAGTAATACGTGCACGTATTGATATTATTGGTGATGGTATGTCACGGTTGTTAATGTAGGCAAGTGACAATCATCAAAGTAATATATATTAGAAGTTTGTAGTTAGGTGATGATTGTTGAGAATTTGAGATGACTATATGTTAGCAATTATGGTAAATATTATAGTTGTGAAGGTAGTCATATGATTGTTACCCTGCAACTGCAATCAAAGGTAGGTGGTTGGAGGATCATAATAAATTAGATGATGTTTGGATAGCCAAAATTTAGGTGGCTCTAATTAGAGGACTATAGTTCAACAATGATAGTTGAAATACCTTAATCAAGTTAAGGTGTTTGGAGGATAGAGTGAAATGATGATGGTCAAAGTATTGTAGTATGACAATTATGGTTAAAGGGCCATAGTAAGTCAATGTTGGTTAAAGGACCACAATGAAAATGATGGTGGTCCAGTAATGTTGTGGTAACAATGGTTTGTTATTGTTATGATGATGGTGGTTTGATAATGGTCAGATGATGGATGTCAAGAGGTTGTGTGTTGATGACAATCTAATGTAGTGTTGGGCATTGGTCTAGAGATTATTTCATGATGACGGTTGAGCAACAAGCTTGGGTAAAGTTATAAATTTTAAAACTTATGAGCTCTCTTTAATCTTAAACCAAGGTACAAACATCCAACCACCCCACCTAGGCACAAAGGTGGTTGGAAGACTGAAATCAAATGATAACAATCCAACAATGTAGTATGACAGTGATCCAGTGATGACATTTGAGTCTCTAGCAATGATGCTATGATGGTGGTCTTATGATGGTTGGCAATGGACCGGATGTGTTTTAATGATGGTAATTGGGCATTAGTGTTCGGGTGGAGCTTTAGGATTATTCAACAATTTATGCTCTCTTAAATCTAAACCCAAGGTCTAAGGCACCACCCCTCCCTTTAACCACTCAAACACCCATAATTAATCCTCCACCTTAGGCCCAAACTTCTGATGGACCACCACCTGAGGCTCGGACTTCTATTGGACCACCACATGATGCTTAAAGTTTTACCGGAGTACCACCCTACTACTATGGTCTTATTGACCCCAGTCTCCTGCCGACTACGATCTTTCCGATCTCCATCACCTACTACGATCCTTTTGAACTCTATCACTTACTACGATCTTTCCGACCTCTATTCTATTGACTATGGTACTGTCGACCAAACAAACATGTTTATATTAATTATTGTAATTCCCACCATGTAATGTGCTTTATATGATGTACATTTGTGACATCAAGCCAATGCCTTCTCCTAGGGAAGTGTCTCATTTGTAATAAAATGTAAATACCGTGGTTTTTAAAATTGGATCGAATCGGCCGATTTGACTGGATCAACTGTGAACATGTCCTAAGGCCGATTCGGTCCTCTTAAAAACCGGTCTAACATCAAACCGGTCAAAACCGATTTGAACCGCCAGTTCAATCGGCTGACCGTTGAACCAACCGGGTTCTTAAGAACTGTCAGATTTAATTAATAATATATTTAAATAATTTAATTTAATATAAAAAATTTTAAATATTAAATTAACTTAAATATGATACATAATTTTGAATTTTTTTTTAATATTATATATACATTAAATACAAATTTATCACAACAACATGATTTCTTCACCCCATGAGGTCAGGGGCGGAACCAATTTCAATTTTGAGGGGGGCAAGTACAATATAAAAATAATTAAATATTAAAAATAATATATATATATATATATATATATATATATATATATATATATATATATATATATATATATATATATATATATATATATATATATATATATATATATATATATATATATATATATATATATATAAGTTATTTAAAAAAATTAAGCAAGAAAAATAAAAAAAATGTGTAATTAAATTGTCATGAAAAACATGAAAGAAAATTTTAAAACTAAATTTGAAGAAATATATAGACTTTTTAGGATAAGTTAGGACAAAATAATTTTTTAGGGGGGGCAAAAGTAGTTTTTTAGGAGGGGCAAAAAAAAATTCTTTATAAAAATTATTTTTTTATCTCCTATAAAAAACAAAATTTTTTTTTTGAGGGTGGGGGGGCAATTGCCCCCCCTAACAATGAGGTGGTTCCGCCACTGCATGAGGGCTCTTAACCTATGCATATAAGGAAAGGTATATAAACAATAAAATATAAAGCTCCTAAGTGATGTAGGACTAAACAATTTATTGTTTCTAATTCCAACAATGAAAGCATGATTGATACTTCTATGAGAATTTGTTAGAAAAAAATTTGTATAAAATATTCAAATAAAAAATAATCATAATAATTTTTAAAATTCTTAAATATATAATTATTTACATATTTATAATTATACAAAAAAATAATTACTTATAATTTTTGAAGTTCTAAAACTTTTCTCTAAATGTGAAATTAAATGATATTAAGAAGAATAATTTTTTTTAAAAAAATATTATATGACTTTATAAATATAGTTTTATAATGTGAAATATATATATATATAATTTATAGAATGAAAATTAGACCAAAATATATAACATAAATTAGTATATATATATATATATATATATATTAATTATAAATTAAAATTGAAGATTGGAAATATTTATATTTATATTTAAAATTAGTAATTATTTATATTTAAATATCTAATATAAATATAATAATTATTAATTTTAAAATTTATAATATATTATATATGTATGAATTTTATTTATTTTTTAGTCTAAAAAATTCTTAGAATTATGATATTTTTAAGATTAAATTGGTATCATTATTATTTTAATTATATTAATTATTTATAATATTATTATTTATTACGTCATATGTTTTGACCTCAGTTCAACCGATCGAACCGGTTGAATCGTGAACCTCTCATTATTCCTGTTCGTTGTCCGGTCCGATTTTCAAAACCTTGATAAATACTAGTGGATTCATTAAAACTTAGTGAGAACCCTGATTTTTCCTCTTTTTAAGGGATTTTCACATAGCAAGTACAATATAAAAATAATTAAATATTAAAAATAATATATATATATATATATATATATATATATATATATATATATATATATATATATATATATATATATATATATATATATATATATATAAGTTATTTAAAAAAATTAAGCAAGAAAAATAAAAAAAATGTGTAATTAAATTGTCATGAAAAACATGAAAGAAAATTTTAAAACTAAATTTGAAGAAATATATAGACTTTTTAGGATAAGTTAGGACAAAATAATTTTTTAGGGGGGGCAAAAGTAGTTTTTTAGGAGGGGCAAAAAAAAAATTCTTTATAAAAATTATTTTTTTATCTCCTATAAAAAACAAAATTTTTTTTTTTGAGGGTGGGGGGGGCAATTGCCCCCCCTAACAATGAGGTGGTTCCGCCACTGCATGAGGGCTCTTAACCTATGCATATAAGGAAAGGTATATAAACAATAAAATATAAAGCTCCTAAGTGATGTAGGACTAAACAATTTATTGTTTCTAATTCCAACAATGAAAGCATGATTGATACTTCTATGAGAATTTGTTAGAAAAAAATTTGTATAAAATATTCAAATAAAACATAATCATAATAATTTTTAAAATTCTTAAATATATAATTATTTACATATTTATAATTATACAAAAAAATAATTACTTATAATTTTTGAAGTTCTAAAACTTTTCTCTAAATGTGAAATTAAATGATATTAAGAAGAATAATTTTTTTTAAAAAAATATTATATGACTTTATAAATATAGTTTTATAATGTGAAATATATATATATAATTTATAGAATGAAAATTAGACCAAAATATATAACATAAATTAGTATATATATATATATATATATATATATTAATTATAAATTAAAATTGAAGATTGGAAATATTTATATTTATATTTAAAATTAGTAATTATTTATATTTAAATATCTAATATAAATATAATAATTATTAATTTTAAAATTTATAATATATTATATATGTATGAATTTTATTTATTTTTTAGTCTAAAAAATTCTTAGAATTATGATATTTTTAAGATTAAATTGGTATCATTATTATTTTAATTATATTAATTATTTATAATATTATTATTTATTACGTCATATGTTTTGACCTCAGTTCAACCGATCGAACCGGTTGAATCGTGAACCTCTCATTATTCCTGTTCGTTGTCCGGTCCGATTTTCAAAACCTTGATAAATACTAGTGGATTCATTAAAACTTAGTGAGAACCCCTGATTTTTCCTCTTTTTAAGGGATTTTCACATAGAAATTATGGTGTCTCTTATTAAAGCTACGTTATCTCTTTCATCTTCTTGTGTGCTGGATCTTCGTACAATGCTAAGACACTAAATTATATATTTCTCTACCGCTGTGAATATTTCAGGACTCAAACATGCTCAATTAAACATTTTAAAGTATTTCAAATACATATTCCCTTTCTAGTAAATCAAATAACCACTTTATTATAAAATTTAAATATAGCTTAAATTAAGATTTTTATATTTTATTAAAGTTAATTCCATCAATTTGACAACATATGTTTCCATAGTTGATTCGGATAAGGTTGCTAAGTCGATCAGTCTGGGTAAACCGGCAGCAGGGAGTGGACCCGTATTCGATCGATTTTGTATCAATAATCTATAAGAAGAGGGAGCCACGTGTACATCTGCCAACCCGCTCGAACCAATTTCTCCCCTGGTAGCGGGGACGTCGCATCCAAGCGGGTCCCACAAATTTGGAATTCCAATTTCTATTCCGCTTCCCACGCGAGCTTCCTTACCGTCTCCATACATCCGAACCACACCCACAAAAAGAACTCGCGCGAAATTTATGTTTCGCATGCGGTAGATATGCATAGCTAAATCACCGAACCCGGTCGATTGAGGCTACGCCTCTGCTTATCCAGTCCAACCGAAGCCCCTAAATATCTGGACACGTGGCGCATTTGGGCAGCTTCGGTTTTCGTCCGGGTTACCAGCCCAGCCGCTGCTCTCTCTTTAGTGCTTTCTTGCCGCTTCAGTCTCCTCTCCATGGTTCGTTTCCTTTTCCTTCTGCTGAACCCTAGAGGAGAAGATGTGGGATTTGACCCTCTCTGCTTCTCCTGAGCACGCGGTCTCCGATCGATTGATCGCCCAGGGCTGCTATTGGGTTTTGTCGAGCTCTTTCTAGCTGCCGATTGTCTTTTTGTTGCTCAACGGTTCTTCCCTTATTATTCACTTTGTTCTGTTCCCCCTTTTCTTGTTGTTGGTGCGATCATAGTGGTTTTTTACTTGTAAATGTTTCAATCGTTTGCACTTGTTCTCCATACATATGGGCGTGCTAATATTCCCGGTAGAATCTCGCCTTCATTATTTCGGGCAGGGCTTACCATTTCGCTGCTTCGATGGCTTATCTCTATTGAAATTGTTCATATTTTTCTAGACGGAATTAATCATTGTAACAGCTTTGCAGTTTTGCTTTGGCTTATCCCCAGTCGGCTAATAGCCGTTATTATTTTGTTGACTGGATAATCAGTTGCCTTGGGTCGCAATATTATAATAAGATAGCGGAAGACTTTTTTAGTTCCAAATGTTTTCTCTTTATGACGTTGTTATGACTGCTTTATTTTGGCGAATCATGTCTGATGCTGATTCTGCAAAATAGTTATCTTTCTGTCGATGTTATCATGTTCCAATTGACGCCCAGTTTTGCAGCAGTGCTTCAGTTATTTTAGCTGTCTTAAATATTTATCAGAGGCCAGTAAATTTTGTCGAAGAAATTTATTCGGTCGTTTTTCTTATATCCTAGGCCGCTGATTCTATTAGTCATGATTCACTTATTATTCAATCTTAACACAGGTTGAATAAGCTTATTTGTCATGGAATTCCTGACCATTTAGAACTTTTAAGAGTTGGGAATCACAGATGATTGCCCTGTTACATTTGAATTAACCTCAGAATGGGGGGAGCTTGCTCAAGGAAGAGAGGTCACTCGGTTGAAGATGAGCGTTCAAGGAGAGTTGCCTCTGGGAGACTCTCAAAGGCTGGTAGTTCCAAATGGTTGCTATTTTCTCTTCCGCGTTGTGGCTCAACTGTTCTCCAAAAGGGACAGGCAAAGTGTCCTACTCTCATGGAGCTGTGTGTTGCCAAGATTCGAGAGGTTCTTGACTTATTGGTTTCATTTTCCTTTCTTTTAGTTTCGTTCTATTCCACTCTTTTGGTTTTGCATTTTTTTAAACATTCCCTGGATATTCTTGACAGGACATTGCAAAATACTGTAGCTTCTCTATGTTACCCAGGGACATAAGCCAACAAATTTTCAATGAATTGGTCGAATCTTTCTGCCTGACTGATGTATCACTGGAGGCTTTCCGGGATTGTGCTATTCAGGTTATGTATTTGCAAGTTGCAACTTTTTTATTTTAGGATATAACCTTGTAAGTGTCATATTTGGCTTTTGTTCACTGTTGAACTGTTGCTTGCTGCAATAATGACCTGGCTCCAAGCATGTTAAAGTTAGTATGCGTGAATGGACAATTTCCAATAACGTTTGGGAAATAGTTTCTCATTGCGTGGGATATTTTAGGTATGAAATTGCTTATGGAGAAAGATTCACATGGAACATCTCAGATATGTGCTACTATGTTATTAGTTGTAACTACACTGATAAGATTTTTCCAATCAGAATGCCTACTACATTTGTTTTCTTACTTTTTGTGAAATTAAGGGTTTTGGAATTCTACGGATTTTCTCTTTCCAAATCTGGGTGCTGAGTAAAGAATATAGTTTTAGTGATCATGGTAGGATGATACACAAATGCTTATATTTTCTCTGCAATCTTAGCCATATTTTTAAGTTCTGCTTGTTTTGATTATTTTATGTTATGTGGATACGCTCAATTTGACTATCAGGATATGCTTTTGGGAGAATACCCTGGAGTAAAGGACAGTTGGATGCACGTTATTGCTTCTCAAGGGAAATCCTTACTGTCCCTCGATGTTTCTTGTTCTGATGTAACAGATTCTGGATTGCTTCATCTCAAGGATTGTTCTAATGTCCAGTCTTTGTCATTTAATTACTGTGATCAAATTTCAGATCGTGGCCTGGAATATTTGTCTGGTAACTTCAAGCTATTTTTTTTCTCTTTTTAAAAATTGTTCTAGGTTCATATTTTTCTACAACTCTTCAAATAACCAGGTAACTTTTTATGCATGCAAAATCATGACCAAGTAATGCAAATTAAAAGAAGTTTTGAAATGATATAGAATGCAAAATAAAAAGAATTTTTGCAATTTTTAAAATTTTTCTATTGAAGATGTTTTATTATCATATTATGATATGTAACGCAAATTAAAATGATGTTATGCAATGTTTGAAAATTTTGGCATCAAAGATGGGAGCAACCTGATGCAAAAATGAGGGTACAAGATTCACAAGGAAGCAAACTAGTGACATAGTCAATTACTATCCACTTACAATATAGAGAACTCGAATATTTATGAATCGGTAAGTGTTCTTGGAGAAAGTTATTAGTTCTTGGAGAAAGTTATCATCAGAGTTTTACAACGTACACGTTATAATGTGCTAATGTTCATGTTTATATTTCGCCTTAGTTGTAACACGCCACCCAACATCCCTTAACAATACTGTAGGGTGTAACAAGTATAAACATTAAACATAACATTAAAAAAAGTATAAACATAACATAATCATTCTTTTGGAAAGTGACATAAAAGTATCCATTAATATTTCAATTACATCAATGGAAGCATCTAATAATTTAAAGTTTCATCAAAGAAACACTTATAGAGCCACTATAGAAATTCAAAGTAATACTTCATTGAAATGTTTACATACCTTAAATTTAGTCTTACAAACAGATTTAAAACTAGCATATAAATTTAAATACTTGCACTTAGTCTTCTTCAACATTTTCTTGTAATAACAACTTGTAAGAAAAGTTCAGGTGAGCTATGATGCTCAATAAATTATGCAAATGAAATAACAACAATAATACAATAATATGAATAAATCAAAACGTTAAAATCATTACTGATTACACTTACCTTGTAAAAAAAATAAATCATAAATCATAATTAACATTAGTCTTTACTTCTTTTAAAATTTTCACTGAATATCAATTTTAATATGTAAAAGACTTAAGACGCTGCTATACTTTCATAATAATATTCAATGGAGTCTAGGTAAATTTGACATTATCGCCATTGAATTGTACAGAGGTCTCTCGAGTGGTCCCTTTCGCCCCACTTGCTATGCAGATATCTTTTCTCCTGGGGTACCTTTTGCCCCATCTACAATACATGTTTCATATTTGAGTTTCTTTTGCCTCATCTACAATACATGTTTCATATTTGAGTTCCTTTTGCCCACCCGATATTGCAGACATTATATCCCAGCCAATCTTTACTTTAAATTGATATTCCATATATTTCACATATTCATAAATTATACATAACTTGCTATATATATATATATATATTTATATAAGAATCTGTATCTTACTCTAATTGCATACTAGAATGCATTGCTAATATGAACTTTAATGAGTTCCTTCCAATTTAATATCAACTAGGATAACATTCAAATCTTCATCGTAAATCTTCTTTTAAACATCAATGATACATGTAGGCAAGTGATCAATCATACATGAATACTTTGGAATTTACTCGTTAGCATTATTGGAATATTCATAAAACATTTATTTTATTGACCAATTCAAATAACATTATAAATATACGTTGAATCAATAATTATGACATTTGCATACTTGCTTCAAAAAGTTATGACATTTTTTTTGTGTGACAGAAAAGTACCCCTCAAACTTAAGAGAAAATTCTATAAGAAGGTAGTGAGGCCTGCAATGCTTTATGGTGCTGAATGTTGACCATTAAAAGAGAAGCATTATACTAAGTTAAGTGTGGTAGAGATGAGGATGCTTAGGTGGATGAGTGGCTTTACCCTTAGAGATAGGATACGAAATGAGCATATACTTGAAAATGTTGGAGTAGCTCCAGTAGAAGATAAGATTAGAGAGAGTCGCCTTAGATGGTTTGGTCACATAAAACGGCGGTCTTCCAATGACCCGGTTAGGAGAGTGGAGGTATTAAATTTGACTTATGTTAAGAAAGGTAGAGACAGATCTAAAAAAACTTGGTTAGAAAAATATTAGGAATGACCTTTCTTTATTAGATTTAAACGAGAATTTGACCCTTAATAGGACACAATGGAGAAAAAGGATTCATGTAGCCGACCCCACGTAGTGGGATAAAGGCTTGATTTTGTTGTTGTTGTTGCATACTTGTTTTAAAAGTCATTATTCCCTTTTTAGAATTTAAAACAACTATAATATACGAAAACCTTTCTTTTTTCCTTTAATTCACTATTAACCTTGCTTACTGAAATAATACTTCCTCCACCTAATCTCTTAATCTTTCTTCAGTGTTTCCACAATTCATTTGCACACTTGCATCAAATTAGAAATCATCACATAATTCTATATTAATTACATTCGAATTTTGATAACAAATTTCAAATACTTTTTATTCAACATTACTGTTAATACCTGCATTGTTGCCTTCCTTCACTGCCACAAAATTCCTTTCAGTTGAATTCTTCTTCACTAGGAAGTGCCACTCCTATAGAAATTCCCCAATCTTGTCTGCAGTGACCCCCCCCCCCCCCCCCCCCCCCCCCCCCTACACCGTGTGTCTCTTCAAGCACTACATCGAACAATTCCACAGAGGATGCCTGCACTGTGCCAATTCTTCCTACCCGTTGGAGCTGGTGGGTTTTCCGCTTCTTGCAACAGGAATTCCTGGAAATTCCCTTACAGTTCTGTGGCTTCCTGTACAGTCCCGGGAGATCAAAGCCAAATTCTGCCACAGCACTAAGCCACAACTGCTACAGAAGCAATACCGAATGCCTTCTCCCTTGCTGGCATATGGGAATTCTGAATAAATGCCAGGACAAATGAGTGGACCCCACTCTAAAACTGCTCTCTCCTTATCCAACCCAAAGAAAGCATCTATTCCAAACAGAAATTTAATATTTTGCATTAAATTTCCATTGATCTTTATTTAACAGTATTTAACTTTTAGTAAAGTTTAAATTATATTACTATGAAGTATTAATTAAACTTATTTAATTTTATAAATAATAGTTTGGATTTCTATTACCTGAAAATTCAGGTTGTTACATTAGTGATGTGACATAATTGATTACATCCATTTGCTATTTCAATCAATAATTAAATAAAAATGCAAAGAGAATAATGGAGAAAGAAGAAAAATAATTTGTCAACCATACTTACGCCTGAACAATGGACGGTATCATTAGCTAAGAAATTTGGGAGAATAAAGGCTCTTACATCCAAAATCACTTAGCTCTAGCACATTAACTTTGAAATTTCTTATTCATTAGTCATTCTGCAATTATTGTTACACTTATTTATTGAAGGAAAAGAAACAACAAAAGGAGGGGTAATTAAAAATAAGGGTTTATGCTAATGGAAATGAGAATCTTATCATAAAGTTCTTGCGAAATGAGTTTGAAATATTTATGCAGTGTTTTATTTTCAATCTAATTTGTGTTCTAAAAATTTGACCTCAAAACTGCTCTTTTAGTAGTGCCGGCATGAGTTTCTCAGAGTCCACACTAATTGCATAAATTTAGTGTAAAATTGGAAAGATGTAGCCTACTGGTGGAAGTTGACTATTATGGCTTGTATCGCCTGTGGTTCACTTGAGTGGTATGGACTTTTTCATATAATGACACAAATCTTTGCCCTAGATCTTGCTGATTTATGCTACTCCTTTTGGTGTATGCAAGCCTATTTTATATAGCATCGGAAATTCATCTGCATGATGCATTCATACTTACAAAGGGCCATTAAATGCTTTTAGGTGAGATTTGGCTACTTGATTTTTATTTAACTTTTTGACCGTGCTTTTATATTGAGGTTCTGTTTATATGTTTGTCAAAAATTTTTTTTTAATGTAAATGTAAAATTAGAATATCTACTGGCTTAAGTCTTTGAGTTGAAGTTGTGCATTCTTCATTCCAGTTCGTCCTAGTAAGTTTGGTGGTGTAAGGAACTGATACACAATACTACATATATAGAAAATAATAATGGCTAGCATGACATGGCCGTTGGCCATAATTTTGAAGCAAAACCTACATGTGACTATGGGCTTTAGGATGCATAGGCAGAAAAGGCTGGTGGTGGGCTTATTTATGTCAGCACTTATTCCGGACGACTTTTCTGTCCTGAGTTTGGAATTGTGCTAACACAATATTTACTTTACTGAAGTTATTTAGTGATATTTATTGCTCGTTTGCAATGTTTTTGCTAGAAAAAACCAAGTTTTTTAATGTATCAGCAAGTTATTATGCATTCCCCATTGATATTCTTTTCCTTACAGGTCTTTCAAACTTGACATCACTAAGTTTTAAGAAGAGCAATGGGATAACTGCAGAAGGAATGAAAGCTTTTAGGTACTTAGTTAACTTGGTTAATTTGGATCTGGAGAGATGCTTGAAAATACATGGTGGTCTTATTCATATAGAGGGTAAGTTCCCGATTCTTTCAATTTTATGGGTTTTTCTTAGATATGTTGCAATGTGGTAGCTCTTTCAGTCGGCAACTATATGTTGCTTGAGCGCCTTCTGAGCTGGGTATACTTTCTCATATATATGTACTGAATTATATAATGTTGTTATTTGTCTGATTTCTAGATTATTATTTGAAGTTTCTAAATGGTTGTTATTTATGGCCACTCTTACAGAGGAAAGTTTTTTTTTATTTTTTGTGTATCGTTAACTGAATGCTAGGGTGTATATATATATATATATACAAATGTAAAGAATACAGAAGTAATATAATAATTAGTAGAATATCCTCTATTATGATGATATTTCAATAATAACTAATTGTTTCAATCTAGAACTCTAATGGCACTCTTTTTCTAGCTCGAGCATGTATTAATAAGCTTTAGTTTGTTCTCGTAGAGCCTGGATAAAGATAACAACTTTTCTTTACCTGAGATTTGAAGAGTGATGATTTTTTTGACAAGAACATCAGTTTGATGAAGTGGCAATTCCCTAGCGTATATGTTGACCTCTAACTACCCACGACTCCAACCGAAGCTTCCTTCCATTAACCACTACTCCACGTTCCCACGTCATTGAAATAACTATTGCCTCAACGAGTAAAAAGAATGAAGGAAAAGAGATGAAATATGGAGGATAGTTTTCTTTTGCTCTCGAACTCTCCGATTTCGTTCACTACCTTGAGCGAATGAACCCTGATCCAATCTCCTCTCTGATTGATGCAATCGTACCCCAAGCCTGCCTCCATTCCGACTGCTGTGATCTACTCGAAGCCGGTCGCCTCACTCCCGATAACTCCCAAATCCGCTCACGCCCCAGCCTTCGTTCGACTTCGACGCCTCCCTTCCGCCTCCATTCGCATAGCCCAATCTGCACGTCGGTTTCAACTTCCATGCAAGCAAGGCTGAACATCCAGGCCTCTTGCTCATGTGAACTCCTATCCTGTGCCGATCTACCTTCTCATGCCTTTGACTACCCGCCGATCCTCCCTTGCGCGATCTGCCTTTGTTTGTGTGAATATCAAGTGAGGGAGAGATGTGGAGGGATTATGTATATAATTATTATAATAATAATAATTATAATTATAATATGTCAGGTTTACCTACGCTCCATTGATCATATTGATGAAAGTTTTGCCAATTCTTTAAGTTACTAATATTGATATTCAATAAAGATTATCAGCCTAAGCGTACTATAAAATTTTAGGAGGAAGGGGATTGCAGAAAGTATCAATTTCGATGATAAGGGTATCTGAAGATTAGTTATCTACAAATATCATCAAAATAATGCTCATGCCGGTGACAATGTTTAAAATTGCGCAATTGGGTATTGAGGCATTTTTTGTTCATGAGGCAAGGCGTAAGCCTCAAGGCATAAGCCTCAAAAAAAAAAAAAAGAAAAAAAAAGCGTAAAGGGATAATAAATATAAAAAATATTTTTTATATAATAACTAAATAATATGTTAAATAATGACATGTTAACTTTCTATTAAATTATAAATTAGCAAATTGGCATACAAATGAAATAAAATTTTGCACAAAATATAAAATGATAAGTGATAAACTACGTGAAATAGAATTAAAACCCAAATATTATAAGAGCAAAGTAATATTAAATATAGAAATTGCATAAAAGTACTATATAACATCAAGTTCAACTACAAATTTCTTCTTTCTCAATTCTCTACTCGTTTACATTTAATTTCTGATGAATGCTAAAATAGTTGGCAACTTAGGAATCATATGCACTGTCATCACTGAGGTGGTCTTTATTTGAGTGTTGCCATAACAAATTGGTCTATCCCCTGTCTCATTTGGTAGAGTCGAATGCCTCCCAATATGCTTCTTTTTAATTTATTTCAATCATGTTTATCTTTTATAAATATTTTCATCAACATTAATATGAGATTAATGCTCCAAAATTATTAGGGTGGTATTGTGTAGCTTTCAAGTGATTGTTAGTGACGGCTACGATGGTGTTAGCTGCGGCGAAGGCTTCGGGTTAAAGGTAGAGGTAATCTAGAAGTAGTTGTTGCGCTCGAATGTGCATGAAGGCATGATTTATGTTAGCTTTAGCAAAAAATATATACAAATAAGTTGAGGCGTAAGCCTCACGCTAGCAAGGCGAGGTGTGCCTCAAGGCGGGTCTCAGCCAAGCTGAGGCGCAAGCCTCATAAAAAAGCTAGAGACGTAAGCTTCGAGGCGTTTTTCACTATAATTGCACTGAGGCGAGCCTCATATTGCGCAATTTTAAACAATGGCCGGTAGCATATTCCAACACATTGATTACCTTGTCAAACACAAAAATAGAAATGTTAAAAAACTTTTTATCTTTCCCCAAAATAGGTCTGAATGAATCCGAATCCTTTTTTCTACGAATCAAGAGTGATAATGCATCACACTACTCAGGAAATAGAATGCGAAAATGATTGGGAATATGGAGATATGTTGATAAACATTCCTCAACATCCCCTACCCATTATGAGAAAGCTTATGGAGAGAAATATCTTTTTCGTGCAAACAAGCAGGTGAGCTTGTTATTTCAGAGAGCTCTGGCATAACGAGGATGCACAAAAGCCTATTGACACTTATTTGTCTACAACATGGGGTCTCAAATATGCTCGACATTCATGTCTCATACGAGCAACATCGTACTACTATCTTGAGTACCCCTGACATCCGTGTCTCATGTACGCAACCTCCGACACCATTACTGACAAGGTGGAGGGACCACCAGAATCCAAAAAATTAGTAGAAGATCTAATTGTAGATCTGAAAGAAGTTCCAAAAGAGTTCGAAGAAGGTGGTCAAGCCACTATGGATGAACTCAAAGCAAGGCTATGAAAATCGGATCGGATCGGTTGGTTCAACCGGTTGAACAGCGAACCGGCCGGCCGGCCGGTTACGATTCAAATGGAAACCGGTTTCGCATCCAACCGTGGTTAAACCGCTGAACCGCCGAACCGACACCTATTTTTGATAATAGGCCGTGTTGCTCGTTCGCAAAGCAACAAAGGAAAAAAAAACCTTGTTCGTTTCTTCGGCTTTGAGCTTCAACAAAGGAAAAAAAACTTATTGACTTCGACCTATCTTCTTCCTTGACGGCGTGCGAAGCTCATAAGCCAACACTATTTCTGTGCTGCTCGTTCGCGAAGCAAGAAGGCAACAAGTCATTTCCTGGCTCCTGCAGGCCTGCTCATTCACGAAGTGAAAAGGGCCGAACATTGCCTCCTTCAGTCGTTATGGTTTGTTTCAGATTCTGTTTGTTTTTTTTTTTTTTTGAAAAACATGTTGCTTTCTCAGGTTTGGATTTTGGAATGTGAGGTGAATGATTTATTTTTTGTAATATTCATGTTTTTGTATACTCGGCTATCCACATGCAGTGCCATTTTATTATACCCAGCTATCCACATGATCTTCTTCTTCATATTCTTTTTTTCTTGTTTGTTTGTTTAGGCCATTTTGACTTTTAAGTTTAGGGTCTTTACTGAAGCTTTATTAAACTTATGTCATTGTCTCATACTCTCATCTAAGATTAAAAAGAAAATCATTGCTCTATAAGTCTATATATTCTTGCTGTAATCTATCCTCCTCTTCCGATTACTTGGGAGGAAAATAAAAAAAGTTTTGATAAATCATTTAAGAAAAAGTTCATTGGATAATATTTATTTATGCTTTATATTATAATTATGTTTTTCTTATTTACTTTATATAATATTATAATATTTACTTTTTATGCTTTATATTATAATTATGTTTAATTTTTATTATATATTTATAAATAATTATGTCATTATTATAATATTTAAATATAATAAATATTTATTACGTCATCTGATTCAACCCTGGTTCGACCCCGGTTGAACTATCGAACCGCTAACATCTTCTTCTTTCGGTTCATTGACTAGTTTAATTTTTAAACCCTTGACTCAAAGAACTCAAAGAGATAAATTTGTGTACCAAAGAAGATCCAAAGCTAATCTTTATTAGTGCAAATCTCTTGCACGATAAAGCAAAAGAGCTAAAAATGTTGCTTCTTGAGTACAAAAATTGTTTTGCGTGGAACTACACCGAAATGTTTGGTTTGGTAGTGCATAAGCTCTTCATCAATGCCAAAATACAACCTGTGAAACAAGCACCCAGGAGAATGCGACTTGAGATTGAAGAGCAAGCCATCGCTGAAACTAAAAAGCTCATTGAAGCTGACTTTATCCTGGAAGAAAAATGTGCTGACTGGATTGCCAACATCGTCCCAGTAAAGAAGAAAAATGGTCAAATTCACATTTGCATTGACTATCGGGGCCTGAATAAGACATGTGACGTAGACAAATAGACTAAAAAATGAGAGTAGAACACCAAGACAAGAAGAACTTTTCTCAATTCAAATTTTAGTAAGCCAACACCAAGCAAACCTCAAAACAAATGAAAGTTAGACAATAAACGAAAACAAAAATAAAAATAAAACAAACTACCCTCAGAACAACCAGCTAGTGGTCACCTCACATGCATCAAAATAGTAGGTAAGATAATAGGTGCTTAAAGACATGCAAACCAAAAGTCCACCACAACAACTTGAGCCAACTCCACCACAAACTCCTTCGACAAATGCTACCAAACTGGCCAACCAAACACCTTCAAAAGCTTGAGAAGAAATATACAAGGGGGGTGGAAAATTGTGGGGGGAAGAAGTAGGTAAGAAGCCCAAGACGAAGTCAAAGAAAGGAGAAGAGAAAGTGGATAAAGCTCGCAAGAAGAAAACCGTTAGTTTTAAGCAGTTTGTACTCACCAAAATCAGCTCCAAAATGTCACAAAACGGCCACTATATATTGGGGAAGAGAGGGAACTAAACAGCCCAAACAACCGCCCATCCAATCCAATCAGAGAAGGGGAGGCAAAAGATCAACAGGCAGCCTGTTGGAGCAGCTCACAAAGGGGCAGCGGGACACAACCACCGAACGGACAACGCCATGGGGTAGGAATCGAGCAAGCAGAGGAAACAAATGGTCAAAACTGGGGAGAATGAACCCGGAAGCAGCTTTAATGAGCTGAAAAAGATAGCAGAACTCAGCAACCAACAATTCTAGGTAGCAAAACCCGAAACAATCAAACCCAACCCAAGGAGCTTGGGACAGTCCACATGCCTAGACACCAAAGAAGTTAGCACACCAAAGGCAATGCATGTCCAAAAGAACAACCTACACCATGATCATTGGTTGCCTTCCATCATAGGGTAAAAAAAAAAAAAAAAAAAAAAAAACACATAAAATTCAAATTACAATATAGTTTAATAAAAATTGATATTTGCATGCATCATCATGTCTAAAGGATGATTTTCCACTTCCCATTGTAGAATTTATGGTCGATTATACATCGAACCACGATATGTTCTCATTCATGGATGCATCGTCGGGTTATAATCATATTAAAATGGGCCCACACGACAAAAAACACACTGCCTTTCGAACCTCCATCAACATATACTTTTACATGGTTACACCGTTTGGATTGAAAAATGCGGGGCCACCTATCAAAGGACGATGACCCACATCTTTGATAATCTTATACATAAGCATGTTGAGTGTTATGTTGATGACTTGGTTGTAAAAAGCAAAGTTCAACATGGGTAAAGGTTCTGTGCAAGTAGTGAGCTGGGTGTGTGCTTTGAAGATTGATCGTTTAAGACTTCCTTTTTCGCACCATGAGGTTCTAAATTGTCAACTTGAATGCTGATCATCAAATTCTCTGTTTCATTTCCAAAAAGCAAAAATCTAATGAAGGAAGGTACCTTGCTTTCCAACACTTTTTAGGGTTGGATTTCATGAATAGTCTTGTCATTCAAATTACCGCCATGAGGTTTTATCATACTTCCTTTCTTTTACATTATTTTCTGTTTTTTTTTTAATTGCTGGCTATTTCTCGGTTTTCTTTGTTTTGTAGGCATTTTTTGCTTCATATTTTTGAACTACTAGATTTGTTATATCTTTTGTTTTTGTTGTGATGCTTTTTTGTAAACCAGGTTTAAAGAAACTGGAAACGCTCAACCTTAGATGCTGCAATTGTATAAGGGATGAAGACATTCTTTCTCTATCAGGTAATGCTATTCAAATTTTTTAGTGATTTTATGTGGTTGATACCTCACAATTTAGTTATTTACCCGTAATTATTAGACGGGAAAAATTGCAAATTCCATGAACTCATGGCTACATTAGAATAACTGAGAATAAGGATTACATAACTTATGTTAGTTGTGTTATTAAGTATGATACCTACAAAGAAATAATTGAATGCATATTATTGAGCAAGAGCGAGAAGGATAATAAGTTTGATCCGTTTACCATCCATCAAAACAAAAATAAACTATATTCTAATATCACACGCTCTCATGTGCATGTCAATCATGATTTTAGACATGAAATCATTGGGCATTGCCTAAGCTTGCTTATACAAAAAATATATATAAAATACTAAAAGAATATAATGTAATACAGAAGGCGTGGTTATTTATCATGTGGAATTGTGTGCCTAAGAAAGTAAGCCTACACTGCTGATTTTTGCAAAGGCGCAGTGCATGTTATGAAATCTACCTTACTTGAAAGTTTCATTTTTTAAAGATTTCTGAACATCTTTTTTTTTTTTTGGAATACAAAGTGTATTTTTTAATTTTCTGGTTGGCTAATTATTTTAGTTATTTTTTTCCTTCTGTAATATATGATATTTTTTCCTATAATATTTCTCATTGCCCATATCCGAATATATCTGGTCGAAAATATTATTGTTTTTTCTTATTAGCTTTTACATAAATCAACTATGCCAAGCAATTTGGGTTTGCCCACCTGAAAGGGTACAATGTGGGTAGAATGGAATTACGAAGGTTCAGGAGTGTAGTTAGAGGGGATGATGGTGTTGTGATGGACTAGGAGATCACAGAGTGGAGAAGGCTATAAATTGAGTGACTGACCAAGGTAAACTATGGGATGGGACTTTGTTTAACTTCAGTAATAACTCAAATGATGGTAAAAAACACTTGTGCGATAAAGCATTTATGTAAATGTACGTGTCATGTATGTTTTTAAATTAAGAATTGAGATGAAAAAACCTGAAGTTTATATAACATTTAAACATTACATATATGAAGTTCAAATTAATATTTTCAGGTTTATATAAATTATCTTGAAAAAGACCAGGTTGGTTTATGTAATATTTCAAAGAGGAGTGAAAGTTGATACATAATTTGAATTATGTCAGCTTTCAAATCTAAAAAATAAAGTCGAGGGGATTAGCACTTTAAATAGAGCACATGAGTGCACAAAGAGAAAATTATACCTGTTAAATTTTAGTAGAAGTCATTTACTTATAAATTATTATTGCATTGAAAGTGAGACTTGAAAAGTAGTAATCTCAATAAAATAAGGGAACTTTTCTCAAATGGCTTCTAAAGGCTTTCCAAAATGTCACTTATATACCCCCTTTAGTTTATGAATCAAAGCTGTTGAAGATGCTCTAAACATCAGAAGCACCTTTTGTTGCATCTTTTTTAAATTTGAAATTCGGTGAGCTTTTGTTGGCTCAAGAAAAACAGTACAATGCATGAATCCCGCTTTGCAGCTGTAGGATTCCATCTTCCTTGAGTCAATTGTAGTTAATCAGATTTTCTCTGAGGGTAGTATCAGGATTTAATTAGATCTGAGTCCTTAATTCCAATGAGCGCCATCACTTATAGTTAATTACCCATCTTAACTCGTTAGAGAGAACTCTCGATCAATAATGAATAAATTTTAGGTTTTTTTAGTCTCAATTGTGGGAAAAATGAAGGTAAACACAATCAATATCTCATTGTTCTGTCATCCCGGGTATATCATAGGTTTCAGTCCACTAACACTAACAATTATTGACCGTAGTGTCCAGAGAATCTGATTAGCAGCCATGAGTTGCCTCATCTCAAGGATCCCAAGTAGACTGAGGTGGTTAGATGTGAGTTTTAATTTTATTAGGTTTTGGGGTTTACATCTATTAAAATACTCAGAAGTTAATTTGATTTTGGGATTTATAACTTCGTTTAGAAGTTATCTAGATGTTAAAATTAGTGGTCTTACAACTTCTCTTAGAAGTAGCCTGAGTATTTGAATTTGGGTAGGGACTTATGACTTTCATTGAAAGTAGCCCGTAAAACGGGTCTTACAGTTTCTATTAGAAGTTGCGCATTGACGGGTCTTATAACCAAGCTTTATAGAAAGATTGCCTATTATTTTTGAATTTGGTTAACAGGTCTTACAACTTCCTTAGAAGTTGCATGTAGGTTTAATTTTGAGTGAGACTTACAATTCCTTTAGGAGTTGTCCGGTAGCTGGTCTTACAACCTAACTCTACAACAAGGCTGCCTATGGACCTAATTATTTATGTAGGACTTACAACTTCCATTTGGAAGATGCTTGAAAGTGAGTCTTACAACCTAATTCTTTAGATTAACATGCCCATTAATTTTTGGGATATTTTATTTTATTTAGAGATTCCCTAAAATGCGGGTCTTATTGTTTCAAAAGTGGTCCAATAGTGGGTTTTACAACCTAGTCCTATAGACTAGGATGCCTAGAGATTTAATTATTTGTTTGTTTGAGTGGGTAGTAGTTGTTTTGTTAGCTTGACACCAGATTGTGATTTTCAGTTGTTTACTAGTAGTTTATTGTTATGTGACACTAATACTTTTCACTGCAGTAGTTTCTATTTTGTTTTAGTAGTTCAACATTTTACCTTAATCTTTTTTCTTTTATCACTATTCTACTTTTAATAGCCTGTTCTACTCTTTGTCTGTAGTTTAGTGTGACATTTGTTATTTTTCCTACTTTAGCATTTATTATGATATTAATATAATTTCAATGCTTAATTTATTTCATTTTCTTGTTTGAAGGAGCTTGTGTTATTTTTGAGTTTACACATGAGAGTTGGATAGTTGTTTTAGTGAGAGTGTTGAGTTGGAGAGTTTTGTTTGGAGAGCAGTGTTTGTGAGTTTCTATATTAAGATAATGAAAATGCTCGTCCTCTGAAAATTTGCTACCTCAAAACACCCAAAGGTCATATGATAGATTTTTTATTTGAGAGACATGGAGAATGCTCTCTACAAGTCGAACCTTATTAGTGTGTGGAGTTTTTACACTGTTTTTTGGAGAAATATAGCAACATCAGCAACAATAACAACATCAAGCCGTTATCCCACCATGTGGGGTCGACTACATAAATCTTTTTTCTCCATTGTGCCCTATTAAGAGTCAAATTTTCATTTAAATCTAATAAAGAAAGGTCATTTCTAATAATATAGCTTGGATAAAACTGCATGTATAGCATCTAGGCTGTATAATCCTAATTGATGTGCTAGCATATCTTGTGAAGGAAACGAAGTGTTTTTCAGCCATGTTTGTATGGCATGTGGAATGATTAAAATTTCTTTTCACATAGTTTCTGATGTAGACAAAGGGGGGGTCAACTCAAGTTGAGTTTTTCTTACCTGGTGTCTTTTTATATTTCCCCTCTCCTTTTTGTCTTTTGGATGTTTGTTGGTTTCATGATGGCATGGGCTGTTTCAGATTGAGCTTAAGTAGTTAAATCTTTAGTTGTGCCAAGCTCATTAATATCTAGTGGAGAAGTAGCTCATTATGAGCTAATGGCTTGCTATAAATTTATGAAATGGGAACTAGATTTGGTGGGTGGATTTTGCTCTTTCACATTCCTTTTGAAATAAAAAATCCTGCAGCCAATTTCCTGCTCTGGAATGTTCTCTCACGGCTGGCTGCTTTGGGGTGTGAAATGCCTCTTCGGGTGCTGTCTTTACCGCCTTGGCATTCCCTCTGTTGACCGAGCAAAAATCTGCCGCCTGGTTTCCTGTGCTGGTTCCGCTGTCCCTGGCTGGTTCCGTGGCTTTGTTCTTTGGCTCTTGGGATTTAGCAAATGTGCCTCTTGGCTTTTCATTTCTTTTAATTTAAATGGGAATATGAATAGTATTTGGACTGAATTTGGACAGTTTTTGGGGCTGTTTGGTAGCAGTTTTGGGGAGAATTCCAAGAGTCTTTCCATTGTTTTCAGTGCAGTTTTTCTGCTGAATTTTTCACTGTTTCTGGCCAGATTTATGGACTTTTGGGCTGCTGTTTTGGACAGCTGGTTGGGCTGTTCATTAGTGGTCTTTTGACCTTCTATATTCTCTTTTAAGTGATTGTTTAGTTCCCCTCTATTGCCTATATATATGAGATGTTTGGGTCATGTTAAAAAGAGAATGATGTGAGTTATTTTTGGAGAGAAACCTGAGAGGTTTTTGTTTTGGAAATCCTGCGGGCTCTTTCCAATCTTCTTCCCCTCCTCTTATGGGAATCCTGCGGGCTCTTTCCAACCTTCGTCTCGTCTCCTAATCTGTTTCTTCTATCCGCAAGTGCCACCTCACCTGTATCCCTCTTCTCAAAGTAAGCAAGTTTAGGGTGTCATTTTGTTGGTGTCAAAGTTTGTAAGCGTCCAATTTGTAAGTGTCATTTGAGTCAAAAGTTTGTAAGTCGTTTTTATTATATAAAGTTGTGTTTTATAGTATTTGTGTTCTTTTAAGCATTTTATGTCTTTATTTTATTATCTTAGTAAGAGAATGTTTTTGTGATCAAAAATTTGGGTCCCTCCCTCTCCCAAATTTTTGATTGCATCAGTTTCAGACCTACTTGCTGTGGCAAATTCTTGGGGACGTCTCCCAAGGGAAGATAATTCTTCAAGCTGGAGCAGGTGGAGGGCCATGATGAATTAAGAATTGAACTAAAAAAAATGAAAGACTTGTTTTATGAAGTTGTCTATAATATCACATACTTATTGTTTGGTTCTTGTAATCTAGTATTTGGTTAAGGAGCTTGAAAAAGGTAAAAAAATCTTTATATTTATTCTGGATAACTGAATTGGACATATTAGAAATTAAGTCTGGGTTCCTTATCAGCCTTTGATATGACATTTGGAAGAATATGATTAGAAGACTGGAATAAGTATAGATCAAAATAAATGAATATAGTGGAATTTAATGGATTAAAGTTCAGGGGAGGGGACATATTAGGAAGATTCTTTTTTCAGAGTGCATTTATTTAAGTTGAATTGTATAGTGTATTTTCTTTATTGTATATTATTTCAGTTTTCTTTATTAAATATTTTTCTTGGAAATTCTAATTAAAATTTGACTAATGGACCGTTATTTAGGCCTTATAAATTTAAGAGAGCTACAAATGTCATCTTGCAAAGTCAGTGATGCTGGCATTTCTCATCTGAAAGGTGAACACTTGGATATAATTTCCCATATATGTATGCTGTATTATTGTTATTATTTTTGTTTAATAGCACTTTATTTTAACTTTGTTTTTTTTGTCCGTCTACTCTAACATACATATTATCAACACAGGTTTAAAGAAACTTGTTCACTTGAACTTGGAGGGTTGTCCAGTGACCGGAGCTTCTCTAGAGTTTATTTCAGGTTCTTAACATATAATTGATTGCTCCCAACCGCACCCCAAATCTGTTGTTGCATAGCAGTTTGGGTGACTGCTTGTTAAAAGTTTCTAGCTATTCGCCTTTTAGTTTGATTTTCTTGTGTGATGCTGTAATTTTGTGCTTCTGAACCTCATAGATAATTTGGAATAAAAAAAAAGCCCCCACTCACTTCTACAAAAGTGTTGAGTTTTGTAACTCGTGTTATTTCAAATGTTTGTTTTAGATGTTCATTATGCATCTACATTTCTTTTCCTCATCTTTTTTTCCTGTATTCGCTTGATGTTGCTTATGCTTAAGCTTAAGCTTCTACTTCTATTGTTGTTCTGTGAACGTTGTGTACCATGCGTTATTGTTGCCTATATTTGCATGCAAATGATTTGGCGTTATATATATATATATATATCAAAAGATTGTCTTTACTATTTCCATCTGTTTTTTTTTTTTTTTTTTTGCTTTGAATAAGAAAAATATAGCTTCACTTACTATGAATATTGTGCTTTGGTGTCATGCAGTCTGTATAAATTCTTGATTTCCTTTGCTATTGTAGTCGCCCATTTACGACATCTATAAAAGCCAATTAAAGGCCTTAAGCTAAAAAAGGTTGTTCTATGAATTTTGCTTTCATAGGATGAGATGGTTTCAGAGGCATTTTCCTTTCTCTTTTATTGATTGATGTCCAAATCACTTGAATATTTGATTTTGGACTTTTGCTTTTTAGTCTTATTGTACTCAATGTTGTAGTGTGGTAATGTTTTTTTTGTAAACCCCGTTTTAATCCCTATGCTTATAAAATCAAACAGCTTCCTCTATTTATTAGATTATTTTTTCAGTTCTCATTAAAACATTAAAACAAGCTTTAAAAGATATGGAAATTCGGCATTCTTTGTTACATTTCCCCTCGCTGAACTTGAAGTTGATTAATTGTTGTAATTTGGTGGCTTCCACACCCAATATTTTATTCATGTTTTAATTGAATGAAGCTGTTTTTATTTTATTTTATTTAAATTTTATGAATATATATTCCATACACTTCTTTCCACCTTTTGCTATCCAGAGATAACCTAGTTCAAAGGAGGAGACTTAAGTGTGCTAACGGCCTCCATATTGGTGGTATTAAATTGCAATCTTTTGTCACATTGCACGGGGTAATTTTGCAGTTGTTATACCTTGGATGGTGTCATGAATCAATGTAATATTGTAGGAAGAATGGATAGAAGAAAACCATCATAATCAAGCACGGCGATGCTTGTAGAGGAAACTTATGGATCATATTGTAGGGTTTGAAGATTAGTGGTCTATGTTGAAAAATCTGGGAAATCATTGACAAATAAGTTCAATCTAACGTTGATTTTGGCATTAATTTTCTGTCAGTAAATTGGAAGCTTGAGCTTGTAATTTCTTATTTATCAATAGCTCTTTGAAGATCTACTTTACTCTCCATCATCATAATTTTTTTTTTGCAGAAATACATGTCTTGTAATAGTTTAGTCTTTAAATTATTATTTGGAAGCAATTTTATGAAGAAAAGTAGGCTTTCTCATGGGGTATGATTGCCTGGTTCTGACGGTTGGTCACACCTTAGGCTCCTTAGGCTTCCGTTCATGGAGAGTGGGATGCTGAAAGTCAGCTATTTCTCATTTAGTCACTTTAATTACAATGAATAATACTTTTACTGAGTAGAAGATGACAACCATTGCATTAATTATGTTAGTCAATTTAATAATTTTTCAAGTTTCGTCTTATTCCATGTCCCAAAGGCCAAAACTTGTTAAATGAGATTTTATCTTTGCACTTCGGGCAATGATGGAGGCAATGTGGTTATAACCAAGTCGTCTCTTTTGCCGTTCAAACTTTATACCCATTAATTTTCCTCCATATGTTCTTGTCATGTGAAAATTATTTAACTTCAGATTCTTTTCGGTTCTGGAATTGGATATGTGGATGGAATTGTTACTTAATATGTAGTTCTTGTAAAAGTGGTCAACTGCGAGGTTCTGTCCAATTTATAGTTGGTTCATGTTATTGTAGATTAAGCAAGATTTTATTCGGTTTCTTAGATAGTTTTTTTTTACAGCACCTCTATATTTATTGACGTCGGTGGCTTTTATTTTTTGGTTTGCAGGTCTTGTCTCACTGTTGTATCTGAATCTTAGTCGGTGTTGTTTATCTGATGAGGGATGTGGGAAATTTTCGGGTCAGTTGATTCCTTTGCTTGTTATTGGTATTGTCATCAATTTAGATGTTTAGATCATTGTAGTTTTATCCTTAGCTTACTAACGAACACTTCTTGTAATTCTTACACTTCTACTTTATTGAGAAAGATGATCAAAATTGTTCCCGTTTAGATATAAAAGTTGAGCATCATCATTGTCTGGTGGAATAGTAGATTCCATGGTGCTAAGAGCTGAGCCAGTATTCATTTTATCTTTCTTGTCCTATCGGGTGCATACAATGCAAGATTAAGTAGCTTTTGATAACTAATACATGCTTGGCATGCTTGGCATGCTTTACCAGTATTATCTTGATCTTTTCAGTCTGATGGTTAATTTACTTGCGCTCGAAATATTATGTGACGAGCTCTTAAACAGATATAAAATAGTTTGAATTACTTCGAGTAAGATTAAGGCATGGATCCTTTTGAGCTGTGATCATTTAAAAATATGTAGTGATGTGTCGTTTTGATTTGGAGAAAATTTGCCTAGGGTTCTTCATTGAAAATTTAAATAAGATCAATACCTTTAATAATTGCACTAAATGGAAAGACATCTTAAATGATCCATGTACTAAATTTCATGTCATAAGTAAGACATTATCCAATGTAATTATAGAATTCATCTCGGGCAATCAATGCATCCGTTAAGAAAATTTTGTTTCGTTTGCTTGGTAAAAATATATTTGGATGTATAGAATCTTTTAATCCAGAAGTTTGAATAATGTTGAAAATGGTAGAAGTGTTGATCTAATTTTTGAATCTCAAACATACAAATGCATATGTTTTGGTACACTGACACACGCACAAACCAACCCCCAGCACATATGAACCTGCCTGTACACATGCGCATGAATACACACATATAAACTTGATTTGTGTCAGTAATTGCAATATTAGTCTTGATTATGTAGAGTTTCTTTGCTGTTTGTGTCTAATTCCAAGCAAGCTTGGTAAATAGTTTGACTTTAGAATATTGAAGGGAGAGGCACATATGGAGGGGCAGAGAGGGTGAGGAAGGGAAGGTAGAATGGCAAAAGGAAACGTTGGATTCAATCCACAACCTTGTACTAATTCAATGATTAACAGTTTATGCATGTTTCCGAGGATTTCTTTTTTTAAATTATTGAGCTTACTCAGAAATTTTTGTTTTATAGATCTAGTGAAACTCAAAGTCCTGAACTTGGCTTTCAACAACATTACTGATGCATGTTTGGTGCATATAAAAGGTATGCTTCTTCGTTGCTGTTATTATTATTATCATCCTTATTATTATTATTTTTATCCTGATTGCTTACTCATCAATGCTTGGCTATGAAACAGGTAATTATTGAGATATCTGGTGATATGAACACACATTCTAAACCATTCTGAAATAATGGAAAATAATGGAATACTAAGCAAACTTAAATGTTCATTTATGATGCCAGGCACGCAGTGCACTAAATCCACACATTTGCAACGGTAATATTACTAAAATTAAAAGCAGAAGAAAAAAGTTTACTAAAAATAACTTCTTGTTACAAATGCCCATACATAAACTTAAAAGGAGAATACAAAACGATGATAATAAGGAGTATAATATTGTTAATTATGAGTATATAAAATAGTAATAAAAATATATCTTTCTAACAGACCTTTCATTATATATATATATAAAGTTTATAATGAATAGTTTAGCACCTTAAGTTGTTGTCTTAAGCAACTAGATTTTCCTAAAACACGCACTAAAATTTTGCGATGCAGGGGATCAAACCAATGTATTTTTTGCAGTTATGGATTATTATGCTGCAAGTAGGAGTAAAAAATATTAATAGTATACAAATAAAAGGAAAATTGCTTGTAAATTGTAATGTTAGCCTACTTTTTGCTAAGTGGGAACCACTCCTTGTGTCTTTCATCTTACTAAGATCATACTTCAATTTGAATCAAATAGGAAGATCTCAAGAACCAACCCTAATATGTTCAAAAAATTAAACTAGCAGTTAGAGAGATTGAATAAAAAGCAGTTAGAGATATTTATGGTAAACCAAGCTAAAGAAATTGATTAAATATACTGCGTGATATATGCTTATGATCAGTAAACATGCTAATCATGTTACTAGGGGAACTGCTCTATTTTGAATTCAACATATAAAGTGCACCCAAAGAGCGGTTACCATATGTTAGATAAGAAAAAAACACCTAACAGAGAACCAACTATTCACCTATGAGACCCATATAAGCATAAAAATATCATGGCAAAAGCCATTTTAATTTGCAAAACAACTACCAAAAGTTTGTCCAAACTACTGTCCATAGTGGAAAAAGGCCCATAATTATTACCGAAGGATAAAACGTAACCCCCTGAAGCCAAACAATAGCTTTAGCCAACAACTTCAATGGATAATCGTCCTCCAATCGCCATAAAATAGAGTTTTAATACCACAAAATCAACTAATTAATTATAGAAAAAATGCAATAGATAACGGATGAGAAGTGTTCCAGAGAAAATCAACCCCTGGTAAATGTTATCCATTAGCACTTAGTGAGGGAACAAAGGGTAAGCTCAAAAGTGTATCAAATATGCCTAATGTAATGAATCCCACTCATATCTCACCAATAAGATTATCACACAATTTTGATTGAATAAAAGTTCTTGTTTCTTTGAGTTTACAACCTTCATTGGCCTACCATCCAACAACATAATTGCCTTCACAAGGTATGTATATCATTTTATTTTGATATTTTAAAATTAAAAACTTAATTTGGCAATATATATTTTAATACTCTTAGATGAAAAATTTATCTGTATTGAAAATAATAATGATTTTTAGAGCAGTTGACCTATAAATGTTTGCCAAACCGGACACCTCTGTTTGGACCAAACCAACCCCACGGTTCTAACGGAAACTACCCACGATCTCGCACAGTTGTTGCACTCTCTCGACAGAAATCGCTCCTCACGACATAAAACAATGAAATCTCTCATTCGTCTCTCTGACGCACACATAATCGCTCTGAGAAACAAAGGCAAGCAAAAAAGTTTAGACCATACCTCTCGGCTTCCGTCAAACTCAACCAACCAAAGCCACCGGACTCATCCAAGATCCAACCTTTCGTCGCTCTGCTCCCGCCGACGCTCGAAGTCTTCCGACCGACCGTCCAAGGCCGTCGAACCAGTGATTTGCCGCTCTCTACCATACATCACGCTGGCCACCTCTTCACCGTCTCCACACAAGCACCACGTCGTCGTGCACAAAGCCGACCCACCGGCCTGACGAAACTCCGGCCAGACGAAACTCCGGCCAGACCGTCTCCGACCGAAGCCCGCTCCTTGGCCTTCCCCTCCGTCGCGATTGCTCCCGTGTTCGTGCCCTAGCCGCCCGATCGGGCTTCTTCCCGATCCCTCTCCTTCTTCCTCTGTTATATATTATATAAGATATATATTATATATTATATATAAGATATATATTATGTTATATAAGATATAACATATCATAAGAGAGAGAGAGATCATTTTTAAACAGTTATGAAGATTTGAAGGAAGTTTCGGGGTTGATCCGGTCCCCTGAAGCCCTCGATTGTAATGATTATCCGGCCGAGGGAGCGCAGACACTACTCTTCCAATCTCCTCGCAGTTGATTCGCTCTGGCGAGTCGAGCCAAAGGGCAATCAAAAGTATTTTTTAAAAATTAAATTAAATTGCTTAAATTAACAAGTCGCGCATATTAGAAGACTTGAAGAATCTCTTATGAGATCGATTCGCTCTCCCAAATCTCCTCGCCGTTGATTCGCTCCAGCCGAGTCGAGTACTCTCTTACTTCCCGGCATCGGGGAGGGGACGTTGGGAGGCTGCTGAAATTTCCTCAAAAATTTGGGACTTAGCCAAATTTTTAAGAGATCAAAAAAACAACTTGGGATTAACTAATTGAATAAAAAAATTCTAAATTAATTAAGAGCATTTAATTCAACATTAAATATCTTAATTAATTTAACTAACCAACTTGAACAAAATCTCTTAAATAAAATCAACTAACATAAATTGGAATAATCAATAATAATAAAAAAAAGGAAATCATGTACGACTACATTCTAAATGAAGGTGAAAATTTTCTACAAATCCATGAAGGGAGATTGGATGCTAGCAATTTGTTCTATACATAATTTGTAGTGCCAATTTTAATTATATATAAGATTTTTAACTAAGGCTAGTAAATGAATCCGCATCCATAAAATAAATATTCATTTGTTGGAAGATTTTTATTATGTTCTAAGTCACTATGGCATTTTGCTTATGTTGTTTATGCAATGTCAAGATCAATTAATAGATGATTATATTATATTGATCAAACTTCCTACAAATATGAACTAACTTCTAAGGCAATTGATCACAATATGATGATTTGAAGAACTGATGATTCTCATAAATCATTAAGACCTTATACTCAAAGAAATTGAGAAATTGTCTAGGTCACCTTCAAGGCTTCAACAACGACTGATTTGTAATGAATATAATTTCTCGTGTTGTTATACGAGCAATATTTAACAGACTTGTGAGCGGCATATTATAATTCACCTATAAATGGGAGCAAATAATATATAGTGCCCATTACAAGAATGCTACAATTCACCTATGAGAAGGAATAGGGAATTCGTAGTGCCCACAACAACTAGTTTGCAAGCAAGGACAAAGAGCTTGTATCAAATAAATCAGTCTATTTTTTGGAGAAAATAGGAGAACTTATAACAAGCAAGATAATTCTCCTACGAATATTAGCACGGTCTCTTAATGCCTGTTGAACAAATATTCCTTTTAAGCTATGTTGAGTGGGATAATAACGACAAAAGGGATATCTTCTGTGTTACAAATGAAACCTAATTTAGAGTGACGCCACCAGATCCGCAACATGTATACAAGCGGACAGAAGGCGTTCGTAGCCCCTTAAATAAAATCTCAGGAATTTTCTAAACAAAATCACTCTTGCAAATGGATCATATTTAAATATTTTAAAATGCCATTTATGTATGAAATATGATCCTTTTAACTAAAATTCTTGCATGTGCTCTAGTCAACATGTTAAAAGTATAAACACTAATGACCGAGAATGCTGCGCAGGGTCAAATGCTTCCACCCGCATGTGCTCCAATCGTCACATCTAAGTCTTAAATCCAACGATTCAAGAATGGTGCGCGAGTCAAATATTCAAGTTTCATCCTCCTCCACAAAATGATCGGAGTTGACATGACTTGAATAACAAAATGTCTCCCAAAATCCTACGAAAATAAAAGTAACCTCAATGTCACCCCGATGATGGCCATGTTGACGGGAAATCTCAACCGGAGGGGTCAAATCTCAAATCAAACAAGAGCCCAAATTCTTGAAATAAAATATATCATCTAAAAAATTTAAAACTAAAAACCATCCACCTCCCGCAACCGTTTGTCGGGGGTGATAAATTTGAAATTGACCTCAACTCACAAAGAGCGAATGCGTGTCGGGTGTATTACTTTGATTCATCCTCAAATAGTCTCTTGTCAAGAGGGACATGTCACATGCCCTCTGATTGAGTGGTTTTGCCGCAAAATGGCTCCATTATATTACGATCACGGCCAAAGCCCGTATGTTCCCTAAAGGCTTCAAACCCTTGAGTTATGAATCATAGGGTATATTCGATAGGCATCAAGCCCTCTGTCAGCTAAGGTGGATTCAAATATATCCTCTTAGACAAATATCAAACAAGGTCTACAAGGTATCATTGGACGAAGCAACCCATGACTGTTGATAAGGTGCCTTCTGTCAGGTTGGGTCGACTACCTCCTTTGACTAAGTAGACTAGGGATCATGACAGCCCGGGATGACGGAACCATGAGATCTTGATCGGGCTCGTTTTCATTCCCCCCACCATCAGTTTTAAGTTTATGGTGATAAATTCTAAATTTCAAAATCCAAATCATAAGATCAAATTCAAAACCCTAAAACTATTGCTATTATACGATAGGTTCATAACCTCTTTAACGACTAGCCTTAATCGAAAGTTCTCTCATGTTATCGGGAGGGGTAATTAACTATAGGGGCTTGCGCCTATAGGAAACCAGGACTCAAATCAAAAAGTCCTCACAAAATGATGGTGAAATCTCTGGGTAGTGTCTTATCTAAAACCCAATATGCCTTTTGAAATTTCCCCCGGAACCTAATATTGTTAAAACTCTCTGCCGTAATTGTCACACATACACTCAAAAGAAAAATAGATGGATGACGCGGAGAGGACGGGATCACACACACATCAAAATGGGAAATTTTCGGAGCCCACAAGAGCATTCGTCTCAATTCATATATTTATGAAACCATTAAGAGAGCATAATTCCCTGCCATATTGAAGTGCAACAATTTCAACATAAAAGAAAATTGATGTCCAAGATAATCATGGAAATTAGTAAGAGTATTGCTATCTTAGTTTCTTATGGAGATCCCATAAGCAGCCTCTCCTCGATGAGGCAGAGTACAATCATCCTCTTTTATTTTAGTACTCTAAATGGAGGTTTAGTCTAATAAACGATCTTAAGGTTTTTTTTTTTAAAGGGATCTTAAGGCTAAGAATGCTGATACAAAATTTTTAGGGGTGTTAATTCGGGTCAAAGGGTCGAACCCGACTTGACCCGGCTGTAAACGTGTTGACTCTAACTTGACTCAGTTTTGCAAACGGGTCAGATTTTTTAACCCGGACTCGTGCGGGTTATCGGGTTGACCCGACTCGACTTGACCTGCAAGGCTTCGAGCGAGGTGGAGCGTGCCTGCGAGGCTTCAAGCACGCTCAGTGCGGTTCGATGCGAGAGCTAGGGCAAGTCGGCAAGGCCGATGACTAGGCGACGTGGATGCGACCATCGACTACGTGAGGGCTAGGACAAGACTCCGGCTACGCGAGGCGGGGCGAGTGGGCGACTAGTGTGGCTCCACTGCTTTGCGGTTCAACGCGAGTGCTAGGGCAATTGGGTGAGACTGCGGAGTGCCGCAATTTGACGTGAGGGCTACACTACAGGAAAACTGTCTATTACCGGCGGAATTTTCCGGCGGAGTTCCGGCGGAATTGTTTCCGGCGGTTTTTCCGGCGCATTTCCGACGGATAGAGTTCAAATTTTTTCGACTAATTTTTTCGACAGAATTTCTGGCGGATTTTCCGGCGGATTTTTTCCGGCAGTGTTTCCGGCGGAATTTCCGGCGAATTTAAAATTTTATGAAAATAAATAATTTGAAAAATTATTATAATTAATTTTAATATAATAAATAATTTACTAATAACTTCAATAATTTATTTTAAAGTGTTTTAAAATAATATAAAAAGTTACTAAATTAATAATTAATTTATTATAAAATTAATAACTTATTTTAATTATTTATTAATTTTAATGATTTATTAAATTATATTTATTAAATAATAATTAATAATTATTTCTTAAATTAAATAATTTTAAATATTATTAACTTAAATTAATTAAATTAATAATAAATTGTTAAATTACATTAATAAGTCTTTGTTAAAATAAATTTATTTAATTAAAGAAATAAATATTACGTCTAATATAAGTTAAAATAACAGATTTTGGTTTCTTAAATAATACGTAATAGTTTAAATAAAAAAAAAAGTAACGCATTTAACAGGATTTGGTTTCTTGACAAGTTGGCAGATGACGCGGGACTTCCGTGCGTGGAGAGGAAGGGGCGGGGTTCGAACCCCGCCGAAGGCATGTGTGTGTCCATGCTTCACGCGGAAAGCCTGGTCCACGGTGGGTTCACGGTGGCGGGCAAGGCAGGCTGTGGGGTGGCTCGGGCCGGTCGGTTCACGCGGGCCAGCAACCGCTCAGCGCTGTGTCCATCGCGGGCAAGGCAGGCTGTAGGCTGTAATTGATTTTTTTTTCTTGACGTTCCGACGCATTTAAAATTCGACGGAAATATTTTCCAGCGGAAAATTCGTCGGAAATACGCCGGAAATGTTTCCGGCGAATTATTTTGCGCCGGAAGGCCTTTTCCGACTCGCGTGTAACCGTCGAAAAAAATTCCGTCGGAAATCCGCCGGAAATGTCATTTTCTGACGGATTTTTGGCCATTTTCCGACGAAAATGTCTGCCGGAAAATGACGTTTTTCCCGTAGTGCTAGGGCGACTAGGCGAGGCTGGTAACGTGAACGCCGGTTGGCACTTGCCAGCCGAGTCGATCCCGGGTCAATTTCGGGTCACCGGGTTGTCCCAGACCCTACCTGTTTGTTAAACGGGTCAACCCTAACCCGAATTTTCTGGGTCGGGTTGTCAGGTCGTTTCAATAATTGACACCCCTAAAAATCTTTCATATTTCAGTTTCTTAATATTATGAAAACTTGTAAGAAGAAAGAACCAAATTTTGGTTGATTATTCCCAATATTATTCTTTTATTATTCAAAGCAAGCATGTTGTATTTCCAATCATTCTTTTCTAATTAAATATGCCAATGGTCAATAAATACTAGCATGCAACGACAATTTTGAGATGCCTCACCTTAACCAAATTCCTAAAGGATCTCTAAACATAAAAGAAGACATTTATGGAGTGAACATGTGGGAGGTTAGAATTAAACGTAAAGGTTTATGAATTTCTAAATAGCCTTGACACTAGTATTATCGTGTAAAAGATAATTGATTGATTTTTATCAAAGCAAAGAGCCAAAGATAATACTTAGAGGTCCTAGTAACCCCCATACTTATAATTATGAAGTCCACTGTGATGGAATTGGGTAGCAACAACCTCTCACACAAGAACAAATTTTATAAAGAGGGATGCAAGGATCCCACAATGAATTATCTCTTGAAGAATGATGCAATTCAAATTAAATTTTGTGTTAGTAGACTAGCAGTGTCTTTAGAAGAGTCGAGAATAGGGATCTTAGAGGTCATTGAGTGCTTCTCCTCTAGAAGGATATATAATCTATTCATCATCCAAAGTTCCAAATGCTATTCATCAGGACGTCCTTAGCCTTGGGCCTTGGCCTTCAAATATCGATGATTTGAGAACAAAGAGTAGATAGTACTATTACCAAATCAATGGTCTTCCCCAAAATAAATTTCAACAATACCAGTAGACCATAAGATGAACTCATCCCACTGTATTTGATTGAACAAAGTTTCCTTTAAATTGGTAAATCTAACTTGCAATAGCCCACATCATAGGTGTAATTATCACCAGTATATTTGGATTTTGTAAACTCCATAAATTGTCAATATATTTGAGCTTCAACCATTGTTTGAATGAGAAGAGTTTATAAATATGGAGGTTCTTAAAACAAAGACCTCTTCAAAAGTGAGTTAGTACAAGCCATCTAGTTTTGGTCTAATGAATTTTCCTCATTTGTTATTTCTACTCTTATGAAATATGTTCTTCTATAATTTATTAAAAATTGTGATGAAACGATTGATAACTTGCGCTAGATAAAACATGCATTGAATTTTTTAGGTGTTTGATTTTGCCACCAATATATAACTATCTTTGGTTCCATTCATTTAATGTAAGGTGGATTTTGTTTAAAATATTTATCAAAGATAAGATTTCTTCTTGCGTTAGAAGAGAGAGACTCTTAGCTTTTATCAAAGGAAGTTATTTCCTAGAAAATTGAGTCTATGCAACCATTTTCATCTAGAATGCTCTCTTGCAAGTGGGAGGAGTGATTATTTTTGTGTGTTTGGCCCACCTAGGAAGTTTTGATCTCAGATCTAAATAAGCTCCAATCTAATATCGAGGTAAATTTGATTACAACAAGGTGATCTTTCTCTCAAGAAAAATTATTCTTGATTTTTCTCGTGAAAGGGGTGCTTTTTAAGAGATTTCAATGTTTTGTTTAAAGAATGGATGGCCAAATTTATCATAGTAATGTTCATGAGGATGATTAATGTGTTTGTAATGCGGTCAAGTTGGGGAGTTGGAAACTGTTTTTTGACTTACTAGTATGGCTATTACATCCATGATTCCCTTTACCACCCCTTGAACTACTGACCAAAGTATATTGGTAAGGAGTATTAGGTTGGGGAGTAGAGAGTTTTGTGACGGAAAGAACTTGAGAGAGAAAGTGAATGAGAGCAATTACAATATTAGGAATTGTGGAGTCAGCCATGCAGAGAATGAGAAGGTTGCATGCCGCATATAAATTTGGCGATGAGGAATTTGTTGTTCTCTTTCTGCCAAATAGTGTGATCAAGGTTGAACGGATGTTATTGAAATAATGTTATTGAAGTAATTCATCCCAATTTCTTTGTCAAATGTTTTATTGATTTGTGCCATTTTTTGAAGATAAACTTTTTGGAATAGAAAGCAATAGGGTTTGGATGCTGGCGTAGGCGAGATATGATAAATATGGATACGGTTGCTAGGTTAGTTGTAGGTGGGGTCTTGCTGCTAGGGCTTTGACTAGTTTACAAGGTTTGTTATATGTGTGAAAAAGGACCAATTCTAGCTAGGAATCAATGGTATAAAACTATAACATGTAGGGGATGTAGGCTGTAGGTTTTTGGGAACTGGAAAAGGAAAGGGGAAAGGAGGGGTGAAGGGGAGGGTAAGACACTAACATTGTGATAGGAAGCGGATGCACTTTTCACAAAAATCAGCCGATGAAACATGAAAAATTGGGAAGAAGAATGCCCAAAATAATTTTTATTGAAAGAATTATAAAGAGAAATGCAAGATACAATTGGAGAGAAGACCCGACTCCTCCCAAATCCCTAGATGCCGGCTAGAGTCGAATAACCTTAGAATAAATTAAATTCAACAAACTTCTAAAACATCCTCTGAAATCACCCCATAGTTAGCCTTAAATAGGCTCACATAATTCTCTCCCAAATCAACTCCTTTCTCTAAATAAATCCCTCTTAGATTTGAATTCAAATTTGATCTATTGCCCTAAATAATTCCCTCCCAATCATAATTAATTTTTTTTTTAAAAAAATTCCTATTTGATTAAGAACATTCCTAAATAGTTCTCTCTTGATTAAGAAACTTTCTAATTCCCTTCCAATCAAATCAGCCGGTCCATTAATACTCTGCTCTCAAAGTGCCACCTTGTCCTTAAGGGGGAATGAAGAAACTGTTGTTGAAGCACTGGACTAATAGCACTAGACTGAAAAATGGACTGTCACTAGGTCGAATGATCCCTATCTCCAGCATCTCCCTGATCAATCTCTTCATCTCATCTTCTTGGAGTTGGGGAGAATGGTACAGACAAACACTGATATGTGAGACTCCATCCTTCCGAATGATAGCATGCTCGTGTTCCCGTGGAGGAAGCAACCCATGAACTGGCTGGAACACATCTCGATATTCCTGTAGGAGTGGTTGAACCATGTCTGGTGCTTATATCTTCTCCCCATTTTCTTTTCCTTCCAAACTATGCAGCTCCACCAAAAATCTTACACCATTTCCCCTCATTAGAAGTGGTTCCAAAGATGACATCTCCTTATCTTCCCCAAAATTTTTTACCTCCTGATTCTCCCTCATCATCCTAATATTAGGGTTTCTCCCATTTTCTTATTTGGTCAATGATGCTCTCACCTCCAATGTTGTCAGTTTGGTTTTGCCCTCAAGCAACCTCTTTATCATCTCCTCCATGATGACAAATTTCTCATTGATCTTCTCATGGATGACTGAAAATCGCTTTTCGAAACTTGAAATCTTTTCTAGAAAATCAAATTTTGATTGTCCGATCTCCCTTCTCAATACTTCTACCTTTCTTCCCGCCATAGGTACCCAGATCTTAGGCTCTGATACCAATTTGTTAGGAAGTGGATGCACTTTTTACAAAAATCAGCTGATGAAACATGAAAAATTGGGAAAAAAGAACACCCCAAAATAATTTTTATTGAAAGAACTATAAATAGAAATGCAAGATACAATTGGATCTTCAGGTGGAGAAGAAGATATGGCATTCCCAAATCCCTAGTCGCCGGCTAGAGCCCAAATAACCTAAGAATAAACTAAATTTAGCAAACTCCCAAAACATCCTCTGAAATCACCCGATAGTTAGCCTTAAATAGGCTCCCATAATTTCCTCCCAAATGAGTCTCCTTTCCCTAAATAAATTCTTCTCATATTTGAATTCAAATTAGATTCTTTTCCCTTATTAATTCACTTCCAATTGTAATTAAAACTTTCCTAAAAAATCCCTCGTTAATTTCTCTTCATTTTCCCTAAATAATTCCCTAAAGAATTTCTTTTTCTGCATTAGGTGGAAATTGTAATCCAGCAAAGGAGATAATAAATATAAGAATATTCTCAGAAATGAGGATATAAAATAGTAGTAAAAAATTATCATTCTAATCTAGTACTTACCATCACGTCCTATTCTTAGTTTCTTTTGAAAAAATGGGATCGCTGACGGAAACCCTAGTACTTAGATATAAACAGTTTATTTTCTAAAACTTAGATTCTAAGTTTATAAATTAGCTATAAAAAGTTTCTGAAAATATTCTTCCTAATATCCACATTAGTTTCTTAGTTGAATAAGAAAGAAACAAGGGTTTCTCGTTTGAGCGTTAAACTTGAATATTATGCCCTTATAGATATTGTGGGCGTGTTACTTGGACTTTGATTGCTGCTTGCTGATATGGGTATTGTTCATGATGCTATCCCTCACTATTTCATTTTGAGAGTCACAATGTGAATGCCATTGCTCAAATTAATATCTAAAATGAGCGCACAAATCACATTGAGATTGATTGTGCTTTCATTTGTGGTGAGATTGTTTTATTATTTGTCTTTAATATATTGCTTTTGAAGGGCAACCAACTAATACCTTCATCAAATCTCCTTCTCAAGGATGATTTCAATTACTATATTACCAAGCTCAAGTTAATATCTTCTCTCTCCTTTAGTTTGCAGGGAAGCGTTATATATATAACCACATATACTAACAGCCTTAATATTCATTATTTAGTGTATTTTTTGGTATATATATTCATTTCTTTATATCTCAAATGGTTTATGTCATGCATATGTTGTACGTTACACAATGGTGTAAAGATCAACTTCTCTTCATTTATCTGCCTAAACAGAGATGGAAGTGTTGTTCTAGTTTGTACTTTGTGCTTATGTTTTTTGTGGCATTCTTGATATGATCGCTTGTTCTTCATAGACTACTATTATTTTCTTATATTGCAGATCTTATTAATTTGGAGAGCCTGAACTTGGATTCATGCAAGATTGGGGATGAAGGTCTATTAAATTTAAAGGGTATAAATGATAGAACTTGAATTTTATTACGTTAACTCACTTTTTTGTTTTCTACTCTTTTAAGTTTCTATTATAAACTAAAATGGTTTTATCTGATCTTCATGACACCTGTGACTATGGGTTTCCATCGTAAAATTTCATATGCAATTATCATTTGCTAATTGCGTGTTCTTGTTATATTTTGATCTCATGCTCTAAGTGGATGGGGAAGAAGTGAAGAACCAATCGGTTTCTTTTGAAATACTGTATAACAAGTTCATTGCTCTTTTGTTTTCTACTCTTTTAAGTCTCCATTATAAACTAATATGGTTTCATCTGATTTATGACACCTATGACATTTCCACTATAAAATTCCACGCGCAGTTAACATTTGCTAACTGTTTATGCTTGTTATATGTCTGATCTCATGCTTTAAGCTGACGAAGAAGAATCAACCTGTGATATTTTAGTTGAAATATGTAATGAGTTTGAACATTAACAAAGATTTGTATATAACACATTACTTCAAACTACAATGATAGCCAACCTTCAGCAAGGCGGTAATTTAATGTTTTATTTATTTATTTATTTTGTTGCTCTTAGTCCAGTGTAATCAATTTATGAAATAATTGTGTTGTTAGCCAACTTAATTTTGTACATAAGAAACGGGCTCACTTTCTTTCAGGGCTCCTGCAATTGAAAAGCTTGGAGCTATCAGACACAGAAGTTGGTAGCATTGGGCTTCGGCACCTTTCTGGTTAGCTTTCATACTCGTGAATAAGTTAAAGAAACTTTGTTATGTTCTTTTGTTTATCCAGATCAGAAGATCCGATTGTTTCATGACAACTCATTTGCGTGCTTTTTCTAATGCTTTGCTTATGTTAATGATATAGATTTATGTCCTTGCATTTATGATATAAACTGTTTTTTTTTGAGAACCATGTTTTTTGTAAAGTTCTTAAAATAATTTTGAGAACCATGTCATTTGAGTAAACTATTTGTTGATTCAACTGCCACGTGATATTTATCTTTATATTAGTGGAATCTCTATTCCCAATGATCTGGTAACATCATATGTTTAGAAGGATACTCCTAAATCATTTAGAACGTTCATATTGGTTTTAATTTCATTTGGGTAACTTATCTTATGAAGTGGTACTATCATTTAAAACAATGTATTAGTCTAAATGATACAATACACATGAAATTAGATGAATGCTTAGCACTCGGTGTAGTTGTCATTTTATTGTGTTCTAGAAAACCCTACTTATGGGGTGAGAGTATTAGTTGGGTTTTTTATTTAGGAATGTGGCTTTGACAGATTCCTACGATGCTGTAGTAGAGGACTGTCCCTGGTATTCAATGTATTCTAGGCTTGCAATGATCAATGAAAGGTTTATTGATTGTATTTATGACACATTTTTTGGTAAAGAATGTGGGTCTATATAAGGTTTATATTAATTATTAAGATCAAGATTTACCAAAGGAGCAAGCTCCTATGGCTAATTGTATTATGGGCATGTTCGAGCAATCTTTTGTTAAGGATTCAATGTTGGGCATGTCAAGACTACTCTTGGTAAGGAGTCAATGTTTGTGTTCAAATCTAGTAGGTTTGATGTGGGTCTGGTCAAGTCAAAGTAAAAATAAACCCCACGTTTGGAGTGAATCCTACCATTGAATTATGGGAGACCTCCATCACATCCAGTTGCAGCTTGTCCTCCATCTCTCTCTCTCTCTCTCTCCCCCCTATACTTTCACCTCCCTCCTCTATTTCCTCATCATCACAGATGGTGAGAATTTGAAGAGTTTGATCCCTATACTTGTGCCCTGGAATATACTTCTCATCACATCTGAAATATAGTCCCTTCGCCCTCTTCTCCTGCATTTTCTTCTCTGTTAGTCTTTTGAAGTTCCCCCAACTTCCTCCTGCTTGATTCTCCCTTGGAGTCTCATTAATGTTGCCCGATGCAGGCCCCTTGGGTGCTAAAAGAGTGGTCGTTATCCTGTAAGAGCCTTCTAAATTGTTGCTTATGGCTCCCCTCTCATGATACCTCTGATTTTCCACTAGTTGTGCTAACATCATGGCCTCTCCCAAGTAATGAGGCCTCATGACCTTCATTGCAGCTCTGATATCTGATTTGAGCCACTTCAGAAAGTTCCCCTCCAATGTCGTATCTGAAAATCGCTCAACTCGACTGGCCAGATGCTCAAATATCTCTTGGTAGTCTGCCAATGATCCGTTCTACACTAGTGCAAAGAATTGATCATAAAAGTCTCCTTCCCTGTCCGTTTGAAAATGTTCTATTAAACATTCCTTGAACTCTCTCCTGCTTCGTAGGGGTCTCCTCTGGTCCCTCCAATGGTACCATGACAATGCCTTCCCCTCCAAACATAAGCACATTGTTGTCAACTTCTCCTCCTCCGTAAACTCATTGACGCTGAAGTACCTCTCCACCTTATAGATTGATGTAGACAAAGGGGGGGGGGGTCAACTCATGTCCAAAATAAGTCAATTTTGGCCTCCCTCGAGTTTACAAGCTCAATCAAAATTGAGCTGAAATTTTAGCTCATTTATGAGCTGGGTCTTTAGTTCACTTATTGAACTGAGGGTTAGCTCATTATTAGCTAATATTTTAGTTCATAGTTATCTTTTATTAAATGTACTTTTTTATTATTTTTATGTCTTTAATTATGTTTGCCCCTTGGAATTCCAAACCGGCCTTTGGAATTCCAAGAAGTGTTGTTTCCCATGTGTCTCTCCTTGGCTTCCGCCATGGGCTATTGTTTTTTGTGCCTTTGCCCCTTGGATTTCTGGTCGGCTGCTGGTTTTTCGAGCCTGGGTGTTTTCCCGTGGTTGTGGCGCCTTGGTTCCGTGCGGCCTTCTTGGCTCCCGCGGCTGCTTCTTCGGTTCTTGGGCTTGGGCTGTTTTTCCATGAAAAGCATTAGAGTTTTAATGTTTGTGATGTTTAGAATTCCTATGTGAATTCAATGTTAGTGTCCTTTTGTATTCTCCTTTCATACCTATAAATATGAGGGGCTTATAATGTTTGAAATAGTTGAATGTTATGTGATTTTTGGAATCTAACCTACGGGTTATTGGAAAAGCTTGCGAGCTTTGTCCGTCTTCTTTCTCATCCCCTCCGGAAATCTTGCGAGCTCTCTCCAACCTTTCGTCTCGGCTTCTAATCTCTTTCGTCTCTCCGCAAGTGCCACTCCATCTGTATCTTTTGTCTCTAAGTAAAGAAACTTTAGGGTGTCTTTGATTTTCGATTCGAGTTTTTTAGATCGTCGTTTGTAGTCTTTTAATTTCTTCTTTTTAGTTTAATTTGAAATGTAAGAGTTTGTTCTTCCTCATCTTTAGTGCATCCTTCGTGAATTAGTGGGTCGTCGGTTTAGAGGGTCAATCGTTCGTGTGGGCGAGGGGTATAGGCTTCCTATATTTCTTGCGCCCACCATAGATCCACCCATGTGCGTCCTCCCCCTCGAAAATGGGCATCTTCGGCTACCTCACCTTCTGACCTCTCCTGTTTCCCCTTATTCCTTTAGAGTTTCCCCTTTCCCAAGTGTTGGGCCCTCCCCAAGTCTCTTGATCTTCCCTTCCCCCTTCATACCCGTAACCTCCTTCGAATTCCCCTCTTCTTCCTTCAAAATCAGCAACTCGGCGGTCATAATTTTCTTCCGGTCATAACCGCTTTGCTCTTGCCTTTTTCTCCCCAAACCTCCATCCTTCCTCTGGAAAGGCTATGATCTTCTCCTTATCTCTACCTCGTCTTTGTCCTTACGAATTTCAAAATTCATATTCTTTCCTTCTGGCCCTTTCTGCCCATGAAGCTGTCGTTTGGTTGTGAATTTCCAACATCTTCATCATATCCTGTAAATCAGCTACTTGCCCTTCCATGGAGGAAATTCTATCCTCCACCGTTGTCTTTATCTGATTCATCTAACCTTCCAAGCATTCCTACAACGCGTCTACCTTCTTGGCCACCATTTAACAAAATTTCTGAATATTGCTACCCAAAATCAGCAAAAATTCCTTCTTCTAGATGAAATTTCACCGTTGAATTTGCATATAAAATAGCCCACAACAGTCCCAAGACTGCCCTTATACCAATTTGATAGGAAATATTTGTAGATCTCAAGTATTTCCTATCAATCTTTGGAAAGCAGCGAGAATTCTCCACGAAAATCCACACAAAACCACAAAAACAGTATATACTTTGTATTATTTGATGAAATAGAAACAAAAAATACCAAGTTTAAATTGATCCTCTATTCAAGAGGAGGAATTTTATCTTTCCCAAATCTCTAGACACTGCTAGAACCCAAAGAAATTAAGAGATCTCAAATTTCAGCCAAATTTAAAATAGCTTAACCCTAGGAAAACAAACTATTTAATGTATACAATTCAAAAGGAAATCTCTAAACAATCCCTACATTTAAATTTTCCTCCTTACTCTCTTCAAAAACTTTTCTTAAATGCTCTGTCTGGGTTGTTGGATCGTGCGGGAGGCGGAGGGTTCCACCTTTGTGTCATAAGCCGGTCTTGTATGGACTGGTGGATTGGTCTAACAATTCACTCCCCAAACAACACTACTATACCTACAACTCTGCTCGTTTTCACGAAGCCGTATGCATAAGTCCCCCATTTATTTCATTTACACGCAGATTCCTGCTTCCTCTCTTGTTCTCTCTTGGAAACATGCAGAAGCCCTAACCGCCGGCCCTCTCTCCCTGTTGTCCGCTCCGTCCTGTTCGCACGACTTCGTACGTAGGACTCAGTCACAGCCCTCTTGCTGTCCCAACTCCATCCCGCATGTGCCTCTGTCCCATACACAGGACCCCTGCTCCCTCTCCCATTCACTCATCCAACCGCACATAAGAGCCCACACAAAGGATTCCTCGCTTGATCTCTGTTTGATCGCAAGCAAGACTCGCACCTAAGTCAGCCAGTCGGCCCGAGTTCGCCGTTTTTCTACGCCTGAACTCGACCCGAACGACCCATGAACAACCGTTTGCTCCCACACGCAATCTCCAGCTCGATTTTCCTACCCGTCTCGCGGTTTGATCCTAACCACAACATGCGGCTTGTCTCCCTCAGCCGCACATCCTGAGCTCTCTATACCTCATCTCACTCTACCGCTCGATAGAACTAGCCGACTAGACCACCGTCCTATCTGCTTGTCTTCGTCCACTTCCCGTGAGTATAATAATGAAGTGCTTGTAATATATATATAGAAAAAAAAAAGATAAATAGATACCCGCCAATTTGAAGACATGTGTTGTTATATCTTTTGATCCGGATAAGAATATTTGATTTTAAGTCCTTGTGCCGCCGTATCTTTTGATTCGGGCGAGAAGAACAACGACAAGTGCCGTTCCAACCTCGCTTTGCGGGGAGGGGACGTCGGGAGGTTGCCAAATTTCTGAGGAAAGCACTTAAAAAGGAAATAAAATAATAATATTTAAAATTAATTAAAAAATTGTAAAATATAGGTGGTGCACTTATAAGGAATTGAAGACCTACGTCGTTGTATCTTTCCTCCTAAAATCTAATCAAATTCTAAACATTTAAATGTAAATCTTATCATAAAAAATTTAAACTAAAATCCATCTACATTTCGCAATGATTTGACAATGATGATGATTTGAAGAATAACTTCAGCTCATAAAGAGCCGATGACTTTTGAAATGTACTACTATAATTCATTCTCAGTTGATTTATCGCCAATGAGATGTGGCACGTGCTCTCTGACTAAATGGTTTTACTGCAAAATAATACCATTATATTAGGGTCATGGCTAAAGTCCGTATGTTCCATAATGATTAAAAGCCCTTTAATTATAGAGTGCACTTTATAAGATATAGAGCACTTTGTTAGCTATGGTGATTTAATTTAATCATCTTAGATAAACAGCCATCCTAGATTTGTAAGATATTCTTGGACAAAGTAACCCATGAGATCTGAACGTTGTTATTAGGAGGCTAACTTGGGGTTAGTTTAAGCCAATTGTTTAAGGTTTGGATGCAGAAGCATTGAGTCTCTGTGGTGGAGCTTTGTGTTGTTTGAGTGTTGTAAGTTTTTGGAGTTCTCATTTTATAACTAGTATAAGGCTTAGATATTCCCTTCGGTTGTGTCTGGTTAATAGATCAAGTAGGCTCAGAATTTGCAACAGAGCTTTTGAGTTGGAGTAGAGTTAGATTTTCCGATGTTTTAGAAGTCGAGGTACCCTTGGTCAAGATTGGGTGGTAACTGGTCATGAGATAGAGTATGGAAAGGAATTATAATTAACAATGCTCTAATCATACGACTTTAATCAAATTCAAGTCTCAATGAATAAAGTTTGAGCTCAGACATTAGAGAGGTGCACTGCAAGAATATAGAGAATTTACATGAAATGTAAAATTCTGAATTCCCCTAAAAAGATAGATCAACTCTCATGCTTGGAGAGTTGACCCGTTTTTATATGGTTCCTCTTAGGTGAAGCTATAGGCAAGGCTATATTAGAGACACTGCCTTGAATAGGGTATTCAAACATTTGCTTTGGCCATCTGTGTGGATCATCCGTTAGGACGCCTATTAATAGATGGGTCTTTGTAGATGATTACTATTGTTAAGTAAGACTACCTTGTTTCAGTTGCTAGCGGAGTACTAAAGGGATAGTATTAGTGGGCAAGTATAATTTGAGTATCATGGTTAGGTATCTTTGGACGATTTGCCTTAATCAGTCACTCTTATTAAGATCTCAATCACTTCTTGAGTGGCTTGTAAATGATGACTCCCGCTGGACAACTTCTCACAAATGACTTGGCCAAATGAATCAGTTCTCTTAGATGGGTCGACACAAGTAACTTGACCCAAATCAATAATGATTTGGCCCTGCTAGCTAAATTAACTTGATCAACTTTTATGAGTAATATAGTACTGTTATTGATGATTGCTACATGCGGGCATAGAACTGGCACTCACGCTTCTATCTTATCTCCATTTATTACGAATCTATGGAGATATTATTGTCTCTATTCACTGCAAATCTATGGCAATACTCATGCGTTGATTGTTTTCATTTAGTGGAAAGTGGTTGTGCACCACCTTATTTTTTTTTATGCAGTCTACAAACGTATCTATTTTTTTCACTTGAAAAGTCGTGGCTAGGAAAAATGTGAGTTAAGGCTTCATGACGTCGTACTTTACATCTTGACTTCACTGTACTTCCTGATGGAAAGAATGCAAAAACTTGATTTAGGTCCATAGTTGGAGCCAAAACACTACTTGTGTTCAAAATATTAGTTTAAAAAAATACTGCATTGAATGGGAGAGGAGGAGCTTTGCTTGCTCCAATTATCTATCAAATCTTATTCATGAAAATAAGGATGAATGAACCGTGCAAATGCTTAGGTTTAAGTGTTTAACTACGGTATGGGGTTCATTAATTTGAATTCTTTGATAGAAGTATATATGTTTCTATCAATTATTAGACCTCTATTACATTTGATTATATTATGTGCAAGTATGATTTTTTTGGTTTCTTCCAACTAATAAGCAGAACGGACCATTTTCTCTTTTGCAGTTATTATTTCAAACAAAACATCCTTTTCTCTAAGTTTAACTTCAGCTATGTTTTTTCCCGTACAGGTTTATGCAATCTAGAAAGTATAAATCTGTCATTTACTATGGTGACTGATGGTGGCTTGAGAAAGTTATCGGGGTTGACATCAATTAAATCACTGAATCTTGATTCTCGCCAAATAACTGATGTTGGCTTGTCAGCTCTTACAAGTAAGTCATTTTAAATGCATGGTGCTTGTCAATTAAAAATCTGTTCTGAAGTTTATTTTATTCAATTTAAATAATTTGCAACTTGTCGAACAATAATGACATGAATCCTTTAAGAAATTGTGTTAATGCTAGGGCGTCCCCTGTAAGCGACGCGCTGTATGGCCTGAATACAGTGACAAGTGTGCAAGGGCCGCTGCACCGGCGCCCGGGTGCAGTGTTAAATAGGCAAGGGTTCCCACATCAAGGACGGATGTGGGCAAAGAAGCTAGTCCATGAAACTAAAATTAGGATAGGAACTTGGAATATAGGTTCTCTTACAGGAAAATTAATGGAATTAATAGATATTATGATTCATAGGAAGTTAAATATTTGTGCATTCAGGAAACTAAATGGGTTGGTGAGAAGGCTAAGGAAATTGATAGTTTAGGATTTAAACTTTGGTATTCGGGTCGGAGTCGTACTAGAAATGGTGTAGGTGTTATTATAGATAAGAGTTTAAAGGATAATGTTATAAAAATTAATAGAATTGGAGATAGAATTATAGCTTTAAAGATTGTTGTTGATGATAAGATTGTTAATATTATAAGTGCTTATGCTCCTCAAGTAGGTTTGGATATGAGTTCTAAATTAAAATTTTGGAATGACTTAGAAGAATTAATACAAAAGATACCTCTTGAAGAAAGAGTTTTTATTGGAGGAGATTTAAATGGACATGTTGGTAGAGAGGTAGATGATTTTAAAAGCATTCATGGTGGCCATGGATTTGGAACGACGAATGAAGGTGGCAAGACCATATTGGATTTTTGTTTAGCTTATGATTTTTCAATTGTTAATACCTTATTTAAGAAAAGAAATGAGCATCTCATCACTTATAAAAATGGATATAGTACAACACAGATTGATTATTTTCTTATTAGAAAACTAAATCGTTTAGATTGCAAAGATTGTAAAGTTATTCCGAGTGAAAATTTATGTACCCAACATCGATTATTAGTTTTGGACTTTAAGATAAAGGGGCATAAAATAAAAAATAAAGTAAAACGATTTTCTAGGATTAGATGGGAGCATTTAAAGAATATTAACAAAATTATTTTTGGAAATAAGATTTTAGATCTTAAGATTTTGTCTGTGCATGAGGATGCTAATATTATGTGGGAAAAAGTGGCTAGTGATATTAAGAATTTTGCAAAAGATATCCTTGGAGTATCAAAGGGAAAAGCTCCTAATAGTAAAAGTAGTTGGTGGTGGAATCCAAATGTGCAAGAAAAGATTAAAAATAAGAAGCTTTGTTATAAAAATTGGTTTAATTTTAAGAATTCTGATAATTGGGAAATATATAAAGTGGCTCGTAAGGATGCTAAGAAAGCAATATGCGATGCAAAGACATTAGCTTTTAGTGATTTGTATAATAGATTAGATACTAAAGAGGGAGAAAGATATATGTATAAGTTAGCCAAACAAAGAGATAGGAGTAGTAAGGATTTAGTTCAAGTGAAGTGTATTAAAGATGAAGATCAAAAAATACTTTTCTTAGAAGATGATATTCAACAAAGATGGATGAGATATTTTGCTAAACTTTTTAATGAAGATTGTGAAAATAAGATTGACTATAATGACCTTAGCACCCTAAATGAAAATAAAGATTTCTGTTTTTATCGGCGTATTAGTAAAACTGAAGTTAGAGAGGCTTTAAAGAAAATGAAGGGTGGAAAAGCTGTTGGACCTGATGATATTCCAATAGAGGTGTGGAAATGCTTAGGAGATGAAGGAATTTCATGGCTTACTAAACTTTTTAATACTATTTTGAAGACTAAAAAGATGTCAGATGAGTGGAGAATGAGCGTGTTAATTCCTATTTTTAAAAATAAAGGTGATGCACAAGATTGTGCGAATTATAGAGGTATTAAGTTAATGTGCCATACTTTAAAACTTTGGGAGCGAGTTATGGAGCATAGGTTGCGGCGTGATACTAATGTTTCTCAAAATCAATTTGGTTTCATGCCGGGTAGGTCGACTATGGAAGCCATACATTTATTAAGAGGTTTGATGGAGAAATATAGAGAAAATAAGGAGGATCTACATATGATATTTATTGATTTAGAAAAAGCATATGATAAAGTTCCAAGAGAAGTGTTATGGAGAGTTCTTGAAAAGAAAGGAGTCAATAATGCTTATATTCAAATCATTAAAGATATGTATGCAGGAGCTATTACTTGTGTTCAAACACAAGGTGGATTGACTAAGTATTTCCCTATTTCGGTTGGGTTACATCAAGGATCAGCCTTAAGCCCATATCTTTTTGCTTTAGTCATGGATGTTCTCACTAGACATTTGCAAGAGGATATACCTTGGTGTATGTTTTTTGCTGATGATATTCTTCTTGTTGATAAGACTAGAGAGGGAGTTGAAGGTAAACTTGAATTATGGAGGTCAACCTTAGAGTCTAAAGGTTTTCGCTTGAGTAGATCTAAAACGGAATATATGGAGTGTAATTTTAGTAGTAATAGACCTAGTGAGGGGATTGTGACTTTGGGCGATCAAGTCATTAATAAGAGTACACGTTTTAGATATCTTGGATCTATTGTTCAGAGTGATGGTGAAATAGATGGGGATATTATCAGCAGAATTCAAGTTGGATGGTTGAAGTGGAGGAATGCATCGGGCTTGTTATGGGATAGAAATGTACCCCTCAAACTTAAGGGAAAATTCTATAAGATGGTAGTGAGGCCTGCAATGCTTTATGGTGCTGAATGTTGGCCATTAAAAGAGAAGTATAATACTAGGTTAAGTGTGGCAGAGATGAGGATGCTCAGGTGGATGAGTGGCTTTACCCTTAGAGATAGGATACGAAATGAGCATATACGTGAAAAGGTTGGAGTAGCTCCAGTAGAAGATAATATTAGAGAGAGTCGCCTTAGATGGTTTGGTCACATTAAACGGCGGCCTTCCGATGACCCGGTTAGGAGAGTAGAGGTATTAGATTTGACTTATGTTAAGAAAGGTAGGGGTAGACCTAAAAAGACTTGGTTAGAAAATATTAGGAATGACCTTTCTTTATTAGATTTAAACGAGAATTTGACTTTTAATAGGACACAATGGAGAAAAAGGATTCATGTAGCCGACCCCACGTAGTGGGATAAAGGCTTGATGTTGATGTTGTTGCACATTCATGCTGGCATGTCCTGGTTATTTGCTGTGTATTTGGGATATATCTTCTGTCTGCTTCATGGGAAGCGCCCTTCCATGTGCTTTTATTGATGTTCCAATGAAAACTGTTATGAGTTCTCTGTGCTAGACATCCTTTGCATAGAACCTTAATTTAGTTACAATTAATAGATGAATTTGTAATAGTTCCATTTTTCATTTTATTATTATGGTTGTAAAACAAACTTGCAGGGATCGATATCTGTAAATACTAATGAACATTCAAGTGTATTGTTATGCAAGTCATTATATGAATGCTAATTACATTGTTGCAAGGAGGAATAACGCTTCACTATCAAGTTGAATTAAGCTGCAGTATGATGAATTTTGTGTTTGGGATTATCTTTTGGATGCCTAATCAAGTGATTGTTGTGGCAATGGCTAATACTATGAACAAGCCATTGGACTGGAAGTTCAGGTTACATCTTTTCAAGGATTTGATTATTAATAATTATATACTACTACAACAACAACAAGCGTTTATCGTGTTGGCTGTAGAAATCTTTTTTTCTTTATTGTGTCATATTAAGAGTCAAATTCTCATTTAAATCTAATAAAAAAGGTGATTTCAAATACTATCTAACCAAGTCTTTTAGGTCTACCTCTGCTTCATGATTCTAGTGTTGAAATGAGGCCAAGTTGGGATGATTAAACCTTCATTTGACTTGATTCATATTTGGCCATTAAAATTCTGATTTCATCATATAGAATATGGATTTGAAGTGTTTCTCAGGCAATTAAATAATTTTAGATAACATGACCCAAGTTATTAGACCATGTCCATGCTGATGTTGCTCATGTACGCCATTGTGAATACATGCACCCATTGGTGCTTTTGTGCCATGTTGAGCCCAGTGGATCCCCCGAGGCCTCGCTTGTGCTGAGGGTGCCAATGCGGGCATAAAGAACATTTTTACAATGGAATATATGGTTTGACCTAGGAGTGAGAACAAGATGATTTTGAGCCGATATAGTGTCGGCTCAAAATCAGGTTGAACTTGCATATGTTGGATAAAAAAAAACTCTTTGATTGATTTTATTTGATTTCTAGCTGGTTCAAATTCGAATTGAGACTGCTCTCTCTCTCTCTCTCTCTCTCTCTCTCTCTCTCTCTCTCTCTCTCTATATATATATATATATATATATGCCATTATTAAATTAAAAAAATGTACATATTATTTATATTTCAAGCTGAATTGAAGCAGGCTAGATTTAACCCCAACTCAAAATTGGCTGAAAGATTAGATTGAGCTAAAAATTGGGCTCTTGCCTTCATTTGTTTGACTGGATTTGAGCGAAAATTGATTAATCTTCAAGTGATCATCACTCTTTGAACTTAAATTTTAGCTGTAGTTTGTCCTTTATGGTCATCTGTTACACATTTGAACTATCAAATAAAATGGAGTTTTGGGTGAATAATTTGTTCTCTGAAATTGTGCTAACCGAAGTATCTAAAGCACGCCTAAATTTAAGTATATATGTTCTGGCTTGCTGTTACGGAATCCCCAGTCTTCCTACAACTTGCTACAATTTATTGGATGAACTATTCTAATTTCTAAACCATCGCCTTATTATACCTGTTTTTTTTTTCGTTTTTATTCAGCATCGATCTGAATCTTTTTCTGAAAGCGTGGAACTAGTTTTGCATGTGCCTTCTATATATTTTTAATTTTATTTAAAAAGATATATTCTATTGGGAATCATTGTTTCTTCTGTCTGGCTCTGCATCATATGGGGGCTTCTTTCCCATGTTATATTACAGACCTTACTGGATTGACACATCTGGATCTTTTTGGAGCTCGTATCACAGATGCTGGAACAAACTGCCTAAGACGTAGGTTAACTAATCTCTTTTCTTTTACCATGTATTCTTTTCAATAGTAGTTCTTTCTTTAAGTTTCATTGTTGGTGGCGTCATCACTCGGCTACTTCCCTTTCCCCATTAAACTGGAACTTTTGATGGATTCTTGCATTTTGAAATTTTTTTTAAAGTTTGAAACTATGCATTCACATCAACCATTTTTTCCGACCTGGAGATTAGCTTCTGCGACTAGTCTACTAATTAGATTGTCAACCATTTTCGAACCTACTCCATTTTATTAACAATTTTATGATTAAACTGTTTCATGGATTAATCAGATTTCAAGAATCTACGCTCCCTTGAGCTGTGCGGTGGGTCGATTACTGACGCTGGTGTGAAGAACATAAAAGCTCTCATATCCTTGACTCTATTAAATTTGTCTCAGAACTGTAGCCTCACTGATAGGTCACTGGAACATATATCAGGTCCCTCTCTCAACTAATTACGGAAAATTATTAGGTGCGGATACCGGACGTAGAGATATGTCCGGACATCCACTTAAAATTTGACACGTGGAGTGCACTTTGGTTGTGCTTTTTTGTATGCTTTACCTGCACTTTAATTGTACTTTAGTTGTTTTGCCTGCGCTTGGCTTAAAGTTTCACGGACACATTAAATATATAAAGTAAAAAATAAATACAACTTGTTCCTCCATGTGTCAAATTTTAAGTGGATGACCGGACATATCTCTATGTCTGGTGTCCGCACCTAATAATTTTCCGTCAACTACAAACTTGAACTATATATTATCAACCAGCATTGTTGTCATCCTAATTGAAGTTCATAAAAACAGTGTTGACTGCATTGGTTTCTCTCAATGTCTCGAACTCCCATATAACGAATGCTGGACTGCACCACCTGAAGCCGCTAAAGAATCTGAGGTCGCTCTCTCTGGAGTCCTGCCGAGTTACAGCGACAGAATTAAAGAAACTTCAACTGTCTGCACTGCCCAATCTGGTGAACGTGAGACCTGAATAGTTCTGCTCTGAAGCATGTAAATACTCCACGGTGTGGGAGAACTCTTCTATCGTAAATAGTTCTTTTCTGTGGCCAATAAAAATTATGGCTTGAATAACAATTGTATATATAGTGGTCAAGTTTCAGTTTTTATGCTTGAAGGGTTGGGAAGACTTGCGTGTTGCATGTGAAGAAATATCTTTCAGAGCATGAAAGAGTGCTGATGAGCACTGATCTTCTTCCTCACACTATTTGCAAGCTACCGAAGCTGGGTTTATAATCTGTAAATATGATACATATCTCATGTAATATATGTGCGCTATCCTGATTTAATCGGTGGCACTTTTAACATATCTTCTATTAAGTATAGATTTTTTGCTCTCTTCTGTGTTGAGCAAATCATTGCTTGAGTAGCAAGAGTGGTTCTGTCGGTAGGTTATATTAAAATGAATTTTTAGTATAAAAATTAAATTGTTTCTAATAGAAAGTTATTTTAAGAAGCAGTAAAAAAAGCTGCCTCAAATGAAGCCTTGACGCCTTTCTTTCTGCTGCTTAAAGCAAATTTTTCATAAAAAAATTAATTTTTACACTAAAAGAAGTTTTAAGAAGTAGAAAGAAAGTTATCTCAAATGAAGTCTTAGGTTTTGCTTGGGGCTGCTTTTTTATTTCAAATTTTTAATGAATTTTTTAAATATTTTATTAAAAATTTATTTAAAAAATAATAAGAAAGTCATCTCGAAAGAAGCCTAATTTTTGTAGTATAAAATTATTAATTTTTTTTATTTTATGAAGCAATAAGAAAGTTGATTCAAATGAAGTCTTACTATTGGTTGGGAGCAATATATATATTAATTAAGAAATTTTAAGTTTGAATCTTAGTATATATAATATGGATATGAATTCATTTTAATTGTTCTAAATATCTCCCCTAATTTTTTTTTTTTTTTACGGGAACTATAGTTGTTACATGTTCATTATATTTGCCTTCGATTAAGGCTATGAAGTACGGGCAAGGGAATATGATAAGGGCATCTCCAACCGAACGCCAAACGAGCGTTTGGCGTCATTCCTTCGCTCCAGCCGAACGCCAAAAAATCCTCCATTTACTTGCGGGTGAACAGTGCAACGCCAATATTGACGTTGCACTGTTCACCCGCGCAATTTTTCTCTGTCAACCGAAAAAATGCGGGAAAGGAGAAGGGTCGTTACCTTGGCGCAGAAGCAAAAAAATGGCGTTGGATTGGAGCAGCACCACGCCATTTTTGCTTTTTGCGCTATTTTGGCGTGAAAAATAGAGTTCTCGGTTGGAGATGACCTAAGAGGTAAAAAAATATCATAGGTTTAGAGTCTGTATGTTATATATATAAATTATTAATATCATTTTTGTAATTAATAATTTAATATTCTTTTTATATTAAAATTATAATAAAATGAATTATAATTATTTTTTTTGTTCTCACATATACTTTATTAAAAAAATTATAATAATAAATATTTAAATTTATTTAACATGATCATTCATTAATTTATTTGGGTTCTCATATCTCACATATTTCTTTTTTAAAATATTTAAATTAAAAAAAATAAATATTAATATTTTTTGCTAGTTAATTGGAGTTAATATAATTTATATTATGGTCATTAGCAGAACATGCACGCGTGCTCTCTTTAATGGCACATTCATCTTTATCTAGAAAAAATATACAGTTCTCGAAGATGTCTGATTAAGAGGGAGATCAGCACTTCAAAAAATTTATTATTCATTGCACTTAATATATTCCCACAAAAGTGCTACAATTTAGAGGTGATTTTATTGGAGATAAAAGGGATGTAAAGTATTTTAAATACATGAGTTTTGAAAACATTGATGTTTGATTTGAGTAAAATAAATGCAGTGTAATTTTTTGGTGCATTTAGAAATCATTCTCTATAGTTCATTTTTTCATGCATTTAGAATTTCTCAAATATGGATGATTTTCAAATGCACCATAAATTCAACACTATTTTTGTTGCCCACTACCAGCCCCCGCTACAGGCAGTGGCCGCCAGCTACCAAGAACACACCTCCACTAGCCATTTGTCATTGCTTGCCACCCACCGTCACCAGCCACCCACCATTTTCGCTAGCCACCACCACCCCCACCTCCACCGCTGGGACCGCTGATGCTGCCTGTCACCATCGACCTCTAGCCACCTCCTTCACTTGTGACCCGCCGCTTTCAGTCTTCATCGCCATGTCGGCTACTGTCATCATCTACCACTGACACTATCACATATCAATTGACATCCTCTTTAGAATTTATTCCGCATTCATTTTACTTAAGCAAAAAAAAAAATCTCATAAATTTCTTTTACACTCATCCAAACAAATCAAAAGTATTCCTTTTATACTATATTTATTTTACTCCACATTCATTTTAAATTGCATTCCTTTTTTAGCCAACTAAACAGCCCCTTGATCTCTCTTTGAGTATATTATGGATTTCTACGTGATGAAAGTTAAAAATTGCATGCACAAAAATTAAATCTTCACCCCATTGAGGAGCGATGTTGCTCCTCTTAAGTGAATTGATACATGTACTCAAACTTCTTTCTCAACATGAATAAAAACTTGGTTTAATTAATAATTCAAAATCCAACTTTTATAGTCATGAAAAACTACAATCATATATCATCTACCAATTCTTTTCATTCATAATGCCTCTAGTAGTTGTGGAGTCATTATTTGAGAAAGCACCAATAAATCCTAAGAAGTTGGCAAACTTCAAATCAATCATTGATTTATCTCCAATATTTAAAAAGCTTCACTTCAAGCATTTATTTCTCTCATTAAATATTTTGATTCCATATTGGAATCTTCATGTGGAGCAACTCAATTTGGATCTTCAATTAGAAAAATATGATTGTCATACCCAATAAAAGAATGCATCAAATAACTAAGATTCATAATTATGAAATTGCGTAGGTTATGATTAATAAAAAATTTTAAAAATTACCTATGGTTGAAAGAGTGAGCTAAACAATGAAGATGAGTGTTGTTGTTATTCCATATTTATACAAAGATCTCATATAATATCTTATACAAGGTTGATTTTTCATCTCACTTTCTTTTTTGCTGATATATGATATATTCTCTCTATCTCTCATAGAATTCCACATATCATACATAAGTTAGAGAGAAGGCTAATGAATATCATAAACTCTTAACATGTCATATATTGATTATGTAAAAAATAATAATACAAATTATTTTGTCCTACAAAAAATCATTTAATATCTTGCACAAAGTTGAACTTGTCCAGAGTGATTTGTGATGAATTAATGTCCTTATGAAGCTTGCATTACTTATTGTGTATGTGATCTAATTGCATTATGTATAAATGTTCTTGCTATGTTTTATTTTCTTTGGAGCTTATACATTCTTCAATGCAAGATTTAGTACATGAACAATATGAGTCCAATAAATGTACGAGTATTGACTATTAATCAGAATTCTTGTAGCTCTACAAACTTGTGCATTATCAATGATAACTCGTACTATATATTTTCTTTGAAATCATCCTCATAGTCATTTATTTTTATTTTATTTACATTGTAAGATTTATTCTTATAAACTCATTCATAGTTAGAAGTCCTTATGAGTATAAGCTTGGATTCTATAACTAAAATGGAATTAATTAGAGGGCTCTTTTGTATATGTATCCAACCATCATAAATAATTGTAACTCCCTTCTCATTCTAAATCTTTCTTATGAAGCAATGTTGTCCTCACAATTATAGCTAGGAGAAATAAACAAAACATATAAGGTGTTGGCTGCATATGAGAAAACACTAAAACAATCAAAATTTTCTTGTAAAAAAGGACATTCCACTGAATAGAACATGCAAGCAATTTCTTCTTGTGAATGATCTTTAGTTTGCAAATTGAAGGCTCTTTCAATAGCATTCGAGCTCGACAACTTCCTCTATTTTGGGACAGATTTTGGCCCTAAATAAAATATCTACATGATTTTGGGAGCTACAATATTGGAATCTTTTTTATCCAAAAGAAGGAAGGGGGGCCTTCTTAAAGGCAGCATTCTTCTTTTTATGCTCAGCTTTACAATCAAGCTTTTACATTTTTTAAATATGTGTGGATATTATATAAAGATATGATTGAATGTTTGTCCTAGATTGTTTGAACAAGTAATCCCTCTAGTTGTTTAACTAGGCATCTTGATTATTTACTGAATAATCAAAATCTGCCGTTGGAGAAGTTGCATATTGAACCTAATAATTCTGAGATTATTCTTTCCTACAAATCCTGCAATGCTGAATTAGCCCACTTCACCAACTTGCAAGCTTCTTGAATAATACAAAGGGCTAAGGTCAACTGGGTTAAGTTTGGGGAAGAGGATCTCAAATTTCTCTATGCTAGAATCCGTTGTAGAAAGGGGAGCTCCAAATCGGTTGTGAATCTTCTATCCTGTAATCCTACTGTGTCTAGGGATGAGGTGGTCTCTACAATTTCTCAGTTTTATCAAAATTTATACAATCCGACTCTTCTTCCCAATTCGGCTGTAGGGGATTTTCCTGTTGGGACTGCTTTACCTGATTGTTTTTTCAGCACTATTGATTCTAATGTTGAGGATGATGATATTAAGGAGGTTGTTTTTATGGGTGCCTCTAACTCTGCTCCGGGGCCGGATGGGTTCAATTTTCATTTTTATAAATCCTGTTGGCATATTATTGGCCCAGTGGTGTGTAGAGCTGTTAAATCTTTTTTTCTAAAGGGGTACATGCCTAATGGGGTAAAAGCAACAGCTCTTGCGATCATGCCCAAACATAAAAATGCTGTCAATATCTCGGATTACAGGCCGATAGCCCTTTGTAATGTTTTGTACAAAATCATTGCTAAAGTGATTGTTGTTAGAATCAAACCGGTTATGAATTTGATAGTCAAGAATAACCAAGTGAGTTTTGTCAAATCTAGAATTTCCACGAATAACATTTTGCTTGCTAGTGATATTCTTTCATGGGCATGTAAAAGAGGTGGGGGTAATATTTTTTGTGCCAAACTGGACATCAGGAAAGCTTTTGACTCGGTGTCCCGTGAATTTTTGCTTGCAAGGCTATCACAAAAAGGTTTTCCCAGAAAGTTTGTGAGTTGGATTAAAGTATGCATTACTGATGTTAATTTTTCCATAGTTCTCAATGGGGCTTTGGAGGGATACTTCCCCTCCACGGTTGGGCTTAGGCAGGGGTGTCCTTTAAGCCCTTACCTTTTCTGTATTGTTATGGATGCCCTATCCAATCTTCTGGAAGCTAGAAACTTCAAAGGTATTTCCTATGACAACTTCTCTCTCACTCACTTGCTTTACGCTGATGATGTGCTTATTTTTGGGGAGGCTTCTCTTGATAACTGCAACAAGCTGGTTTCTATTTTAAGTGACTTTGCTAATGCCACGGGACTTCATGTTAATTATGAAAAGTGTGCCATTATGTTTCCCAAGCATAAGATAAATCAACTTAAGGTTTGCCAAACTCTTTCTATACATAATATCGTATCCAAAATTACTTATTTGGGGATCCCTTTATCTTTTTACAAGCTTAAAATTGAAGATTACATGCCCCTCATGGATAGTCTTTATAAAAAGTTAAATGGGTGGAAGGCTAATCTTTTATCTTTTGCGGGAAGATTACAATACCTGAAATTTACTATTCAAAACACTATTGCCTACTGTATTCGTGGTGCAATTCTGCCTAAATCAGTGCACAAAATCTTTAAAAAAACCAGTTCTAGGTTTTTATTCTTTGGAGACATCAACTATACTAAGAAGCTGCACATGGTAGCTTGGGATAAATTTTGCCTGCCTAAATGCAAAGGGGGCTTGGGCTTACCTTCTATAGCTGCTTTACAATTCGCTTACAATTGCTATGTTATTATCAGGATATACAATATCCCTTCCCCTTTAGCTGATTGGCTTTTCAAAAAATACTCATCTCCTTGGAAGCCTCCTCATGCCTCTGCTTCTAAATTCTGGAAAGCTATATGTAACACGGCCCAGATGGCTAAAGGCTGTTTTAAATTTAAAATCACCCAAAATGCTCCCATTTCTCTTACTTGGGATCACTGGTACAATAGTGGCACTCTTCAAGATTATCTGGGTGGGGAAATTCCTGTTAATACGCCTGAATATGTGTTGAAGGATCTCATTTCACAAAACTCCTGGGGTATTCCTGAGGGCTTTCCTCACATTCTGCGGGGTGTTTTATTGAATATTTATGGTATTGCTTGTGATGGGCCTTGTTTGTTTTGGAAAAACAGTAAAGTTTACAAGTATAAACATTTTTTAGAGGAGTACTTCTCAGATATGCCGTCTTGCTTATGGTATAAAATGGTGTGGCATAAAAGACATGTTCTCAAACACTCAGTTTTCGTTTGGCTTGCATTACATAGGGGGCTAAAGACGGCTGAAGCTCTTCTTCTTAGGAACATTCAGGTTCCTCGCACTTGTAGTTTATGTAATGAGAATGATGAATCTGTTTCTCACTTATATTTTGAATGTTCTTATTCATTTAACATTCTGCATGCTCTCATTCCTGGGATGCACAGCTTCCTTCTCCGGCCCAATATATTGCAGGTTTTTGATTGGTTGAAGGTTGCTTTTAATGGGAATGCTGTGGTTTTTAACTTCTATAAACTGGTAGTGTGCTGTGTGATATACTACATATGGAAGGAGAGGAACAATAGGAGATTTGGTAAAAAAGTTCTTTGCTTTACCTCTCTATTGTTATGCATTAAAAGAGCTATATCTGAGAAGGTGTGGAAATGGGAAAACTCTTTGACACTGCTGGATATGATCTAAGAGGATGGCACGTCTCTGTTCTGAAGGCTATGTTTTTATCTGTTGGCTGGATTTCGTGTTTTCTGCAGCACGCCAAGTCTGGACAATGATGAAGCTCCCTATGCAGATCTCTTGGACAGTCTTTGGGCAACCAGGGAAGTGTTCCTTTCGATAAATTACATATTAAATCTGAGTCCAGACGGTTAAGGCTTGGGAGTATTTTGTTCTATGCTTTTTCTGTTTCGTTGTTGGGTTTTGTTGTTAGTTCCTTTTTGTTAGGTTACTATTCTGTTTTGATCTTTTTTAGATCAGGTCTGTATCTTTTTGAAGCTTGTTCAAGCTTTGGCCGGTATTTGTAGGCCATTTTTGCTGCAGGTCTGATGTATTTTTGAGTTTTCAATATACGGGCTAAGCCCAAAATTTTCCCAAAAAAAAAAACTTTTATTGACAAAAGTGGCATTGAAACTCTAAATTGCCTCTTAGTCCAATTGATCTAACTTTTTCTGACTTGGTAAAGTATCTAAACGGATTTCGTCTCATCCTCTGTAAGATTCTTACAAACCACACTTGTGCACATTTGAGAAGCCATAATCCTAATAAGCATAAAAAGAAATAGGTTTATAATTTGTGTGCTTTAATCCACTGATCGACAAAAATGCTTTAACAACAAAAATGTTGGTCACACTCACGTATCATTGTATGATTAAATTTGATATATTAGCTAAATTTAAAAAAAAGTAAAAAAGGAATGAACACATTGTATTAAGACTTGAAATCATGGAGTTTTACTAAATCAAATAACATAGAAGAAATGTATGCCAATACAAATGAAAGCATCGAGAAGGTCAAAAGGAGATGAGATTCGTGCTTGATCAAAGCAATTTTCAATCACGTATCAATTCTAACTAATTTTAATTCTGTTTTAGTTCACTTTTAAAATAATCAAACATATTAATAATATTATTTTCTAAGATAATTAACTCATCTTTTTGTAGTGTAATCGATGATAGTGAGCTTATAAGTGATTCCACTAAAGATGGGGAAATTATTGGGTTTGGACACCGAACGGCGTCCAGAACCAAATGAAAATGCGTCACATTATCTTCTATTTGATACTGAGCTCGATACTTCACAGTACCGAACAATACTGAGCTCGGTACTGCTCAGTACTACTTGATACTGAGCTCAGTACTACTCGATACTGAGCTCGGTACTGTGAAGTACCAAACGTAAGCTGTGTGCGGTGTTCGAATCTAATAATCTCTTTCATAAATTTTTTATATATTTCTATAACACACAATAAATTTGTTTAATATTGTATTTGATATTAGATATTGGAACATCAAATAAATTTTTACCTACTATTAAAACCTACATAAAATAAACTAAAAGTAAAGAATAAAAGATGATGCAGAAGCTCCTGATTTTCCAAATAATTGGGAACCCAATTTTTTTCTGCAAGGGCTCGGGGCGGCTCACTCGCGCGCAGCCTCCGCCTTTCCGTCCGCAAGTACTGGCCATCACTTCTTCTCCAGTCGCCGTCTGCTCCAACAGCAGGCGAGAGCCTCTCCTTCAGTGTTTCCGCACAGAACAGTAACTCCTCTTCCATCCCATAAACAATGCTCAAAATATCTGAACCCTCTCTCCCTCTTCTCTGAAACTCTAGTAGTCTAATTCTTGATTCGTTTGCTTGCTTCAATGCCGCCTCTTTATGTAGAAATAATGCGCAGGTTTTTTTCAGGTACAAAGTAACAATGAGCCTTGTATATTTTGTTGTTAAAGTTTGTTTGTTTGTTTGTTTTTTTAATTATTTCTCTCTCTGAGAAATGTTGCCTTCGACGATGAGCCAATCCTTGTATTTATTTGGAAATCGCTTATCTTCGCCATCTTATTCCCTCCTGTTCATCACATCATCCAATATCAGGGTTTTATAGGTTTTTCGTGCTGATAAGTTGTTCAATTGATATGTTTGAAGCAGCGTTAAATAGTACAGTTCATTAGTTGCATCGGGATGAAGGATATTTATCTGTTTAATGACTGACGATCACACATAATTATATTTACAGGAGTTTGTATGGAGATTTGAATACATATTTCCTGTGAAGCACAGCCATGTTATCTGCTTATCGTTTCATCTACCAGTCCAGAAAGGTATGAAAGCAGCAAGTTGACTGTGAAGCACAGCCATGTTTCTTTTTCTGCTGAATTTTTTTTTATGAGTTTATGTAATGTTTCTTCATTTACCACATGGTTGTTTCACATAATTTAATGCGCATATTTGCAGTTGTATAATTGCTGGGGGATGCTGCAACATATTTGCTGTGCATCTGCTTCTGTTATTGCCAGAAAAGCTCCATCATGTTATATCCCTCCCTATGGTAGAACTGGTAATTACACTAATATGTAAATCTTTGAAAATTCTTGGTAGGAGAAAATTTAATCAAAGCATATAATAATCTATATTAATTATTATATTCCCAAGAAGCCCACCACAACAAAGGAATTTTTAGTGAAAGCCCTAAAATTGACTGTTAATTTGTGTCAAAAGAAGTGTGTTTTCTTAGATGGAGAATGGCACTACTATTTTTAGTTTGATGCAGTAGCTATTTCAAGTTATCAATAATTTCTTCAAATATTTTCCCCCTGCATTTATTGGTTTACTACAACTAACTATTGCAAGAGGAACTTCTATGAAAAATATATTTGGATCATGTGCTGGATTCAAGTCTAAACCACAACCCTTAAGGACTTGGGCCTTGTCAGGTGGGCTGGCTAAAAAAAAAAACTTTGTTCTGATAGCATCAATTGTGCCTCTTTAAAGTGTCATTTACAATTTCAATTAGGACAAATTGTTTAGATTGAATTCTCTTTTCGCAGTACTGAGTTTATTAAACCAGGTTTGATGATTCTTCAGTTATGCGTACTCAATTTTGTTTGCTGTTCAGGTCAACCATCATTCAGCAAATTATTTGGTAGATTTTCAACTGCATTGCCATTTCAGTGGAATAAATCGAGAGGTGAACTTTTGGCAATGATGAATCGTGTAAGGAGGTAGTCTTGAGGTTTTTTTCCTTTTCGCTTTTCTTCGGCAGATGTTACTTTTTTGTGTAACGGCTTATTACTTGTTTTGCTTTATCTTCACACTCATCACCTGTGATACCATTATGTGGAATATTGCAAAATACTTGCCTTTCATTTAATGGGTAAAGATTTGATAATAGGAAGGTATTGTCCTCACATTCAATTGAGTGGTTTTAACTTGGATGGTTGACGGTGAATGTTGATTGTATAGTGTGGCTGATTGCTATCTGATAAACCAAAGGCCTATTGAACCTGTATCACCATGTTTGATAAATAAGAACTACCTTGCATATAAAATACCAAGTCTAACATTGCAATAGAAAGCGAAGTAATTTATCTATAAACCTGAGTAAATATGTCACAACCTTTTGCTTTGCTGCAAATGTGCTGCATTGTAAAATACAAGGTAAAATCGATGACATTTCCGAGGCCATTGAGTTGTTAAGAAAAACTTTGAACCTAACAGATAAAATAATAATTAGTTTGTGAGTGGCTTTCTCTTGTATTTAATTTATGCCGAAACAAATGGCCCTTACCTAGTAGCACTTTATCATGTAGGCACTTATTGTTATGATGCAGATTACAACATCATTTAATGCATAGTATACTTACCTATTCATATTAATACAGTTTTGATTTTGTTACTGCTTTCAGCAATTTTGTCCTGTGATTAGTATCCCTAATTATTTTCTTGATCATGCTCTTGATTAATGAACATGTCTTTCTTTCTTTGACATATGTTTTGTTTTTCTCATCTTCATGTATTTGAAGCTAAATATCTAGTTCCTTTTAGAAGAAAAATTGGTGTCAGTCTCAGATTAAGATGCTATTTTCATTCCATGGGGGGTATTATTTTTAGTTGCAGCTAGTATTTTTGTTGAATTTTGATAGGTTTTGAGAATTGACCTTTCCGGTTGAGATTTATTTTTAACACGACTATCATCGGTAGGGGTGTCAATTTCGGGTCACGGGTCGGGTTTGGGTCGAACCCGGAACTTACCCGGCATTGTTCGGGTCAACCCGAACCCGACCCGCTTTGGGTCCAGGTCAACACGACACGACACGCTGACACGACAAATGGAGTCTCAACATGACAGCAGCGGCACTGCGGGGACAAACCACACGCGTCGTCCGTTTGGCACGACGACACTGCATCGTCCATGCGGGCAGGCGGGTCTTCCACGCGAGTCAACGCGTCGTCCGTTCGGCACGGCAGCAGTGCGGTGCGGGTCAGGCCGGTCGGCAGCCGCTGCAGCGATAGCTCGGTCGCAAGTCGCAGCCCTTGTCGGCGTTGTCGCGATCTCGGCAGTTCTGCGCGGTAGCGGCATTGCGGGGACAAACCGAGTTGACGGATGTGACACGACAGTGCTGACAGGCAAATTGACCAACGCAAAGTGATGGGCGCGAGTCAGACGGACGCGACACGAGGTAAGATACGGAATTTCGGGTCAAACTGGGTTGATTTCAGGTTTCCGGGTCAACCCAAACCCGACCCGATTTTCAAATGGGTTGAAATCTCGAACGTGAACCCAACCCGATTCGGGTTCGGGTCAACCCGAACCCGAAATTTTCGAGTCGGGTTCGGGTCGGGTTTTCAGGTCGTGTCAAATATTGACACCCCTAATCATCGGGGTGACATTTAAATCAATTAAATATATTTATGTTTCATTGAAGTTTGGAGGCTTTTAAAATGATAGTCTCCTATAATTGAGATTCATTTTCACAACCATCATTGTTGATGACATTGAAGTTGTTTTAAATATTTTTGTAGTTGCGTCGTAGAAATTCGATTTTGATAATTAACTCCTTAAATTCATCATCAACACGTCCATCATCGAGGAGACAAAAATCATTTAAATATATTGCATCCTATTGGGTGAGAATTCAATTTGGAGAGTTAAACTCTCCAATTGTGATTCATCATTAACATTGTTATTATCAGAGATTTAAATAATTTATACATCATGTTGTGGAAAGCAATGAAACAGTGCTGCTGGAAAAGAAGAAGAAGAGAACAGGGGAAAAAGCCGAGAATAAGGAGAAAGCAAATAGCTTGTATTTTCTTCTGTGTACCTGTAAACTTTATCAGTATAGATATATATACTCTATACCTCAGCTAGTATAACTAAAAGCAGCAAAACTGCTAAAAAGGGATGGCATACGTGCCACTACTAAAGTTAGTTAAAAACATAGTGGGGGTGGAAAAGTAAGCAGTACGGTGGTCTGCAAGGTAGCACATAAGTGTATGCGAGCAAGTGGCCATATCAGTGCCCTCCCGTTTCAGAAGAGTTCGTATCCGACGAACTGAGCTGTGTGGAAGCGGTATCTGCAGGATGGTAAGTTGATATGTCGGCAACATTGAAAGTAGCAGGTGTCAATATATCCGGTGGTAGCTCAACTGTATCAGTATAGATATATATACTCTATACCTCAGCTAGTATAACTAAAAGCAGCAAAACTGCTAAAAAGGGATGGCATACGTGCCACTACTAAAGTTAGTTAAAAACATAGTGGGGGTGGAAAAGTAAGCAGTATATGCAGGATGGTAAGTTGATATGTCGGCAACATTGAAAGTAGCAGGTGTCAATATATCCGGTGGTAGCTCAACTGTATAGGCATTTTCATTGACACGGTGCTTGATGGCTACTGCCCCAATCTTGCACGGACTGAGTTTTGAATACGTCCTGGCGGGAATCCTTTCTTTCCTCAGTCTCATCATAACCAGTTCTCCTGGATGGAAAATTTTGGCACGCCTGTGAACGTCAGCTCTCTCTTTGTAATATGTATTGGATTGATCCAGCCTTTGCCGCACATCAATTAGCATTTGTTTGAACTTTTCAGCCATGTCGTGAGCTGGTAAGTTCTTGAGCTGTGGCAAAACAACAATATCGACCACATGGTTAGGAACCTTAGTGTATACAATTTGGAATGGGCACATACCGGTGGATCGGTTGGTCATTGAGTTGTAGGCAAACTCGGCCTGACTTAGAACTTCATCCCAGCTCTTCGGATGGTCCAGAACCAGACAGTGCAACATACCGCCCAAGGTCCTGTTAACAACTTCGGTTTGCCCATCCGTTTGATGATGGTATGCCGAGCTTAAGTTGATGTCGGTCTTCAATCGCTTCCAGAGTTCCCTCCAAAAATGGCTCACAAATTTAACATCGCGATCCGACATGATGCTGCGTGGCAAACCATGGAGCCGAACGATTTCTCTGAAGAACAGTTTGGCGATTCCGAGCGCATCACTGGTCTTTTTACAAGCAAGAAAATGTGCCATTTTTGAAAATCGATCGACTACTACCATTATTGAATCAGCTCCTTTCTTTGTACGGGGTAAGCCCAGGATGAAATCCACACTGAGGTCTTCCCAAATCGTCGATGGCACGGGCAAGGGAGTGTACAAGCCGGTGTTTTGGCTGCCACCTTTATAAGCCTGGCAAATGTGGCACCTTTCCGCAAATCTGGTGACATCTCGGCGGATATGTGGCCAATAGAACCGGTCTTGGAGCTGCAGCAACGTCTTCTCCCTTCCTAAATGTGCTGCCAGCCCTCCCGTGTGCATTTCTTCAATCAACAGCTGCCTCACGGATGAAGCAGGTATGCATAGAGCATTACCTTTAAATAGGTAGCCTTGCTGGATCATAAAACCTCCTGAGGATTTTCCTGATAGACACTCGGTCTAGGGTGTTTTGAAGTCCGAATCATTTGCATACAAGTCTTTCAAAGATTCCATCCTCGTGACTTCCGTTTGAAGTTTGATAAGAAGAGCGGATTTTTTGCTCAGAGCATCCGCTACTCTGTTTTGAGTACCGGATTTGTGCTTAAGCACGAATCTGAATCGCTGGAGATAGGTCACCCACCTCGCGTGCATCCGGTTGATGTGCTTATGTGAATTGATGAACTGCAAAGCCTGATGATCACTACAAAGGACAAAATCTTGATGCAACAAGTAGTGCTCCCATTGCTTGAGTGCTCGTACCGCGGCGTAGAGTTCCTGTTCGTAAACAGACCACTTCTGTCTAGTTGGGCTGAGCTTCTCGCTGAAGAATTCAACAGGCCTGTTGTCTTGGTACATGACAGCTCCAATGCCTATTGAGGAGGCATCCGTGTCCACGTTAAATGGTTTGGTGAAATCTGGCATTGCCAATACTGGTGCAGAACTCAGGGCTTCCTTGATGGTATCGAAACCGCGTTACTGTTCGGCCCCCCAGCTGAAGGAGCTATGTTTTAAACAATCTATCAGTGGTGCGGTGATAACACTGAAACCCCGCACGAATCGACGGTAGAAGTTAGCCAAGCCGTGAAAACTGCGGATGTCTGAGATGGAACAGGGCTGTGGCCAGTCACGGACAGCTCACTTTACGATCGTCTACACTTACTCCATCAGCCGAAATGACGAATCCCAGAAAGTGGACAGTGGGGTTGGCAAACTCACACTTGCGATTGTTCAGGTAGAGTTTGTGAGTTCGGAGTAGCTGCAAGACTGCCCTCAAATCCTGCCAGTGCTCCGCCAGTCCAGCACTGAAGACCAAGATATCGTCAAAATAGACCATGCAGCATTTGTTCAACAGTGGCCAGAGTATATCAGTCATGAGACGCATAAACGTCGAGGGAGCGTTACATAATCCAAACGACATTACCCTGCCATTCGTATAGACCCATCGGCGTCTTGAACGCCGTCTTCCACTCGTCTCCACTGCGAATTCGAATCTGGTGGTACCCGCTGTGGAGGTCCAATTTGGAGAACTTAGCCCCTGACAAATTATCCAGCATATCCTCAAGCCTCGGCACTGGAAATCTGAATTTTGTAGTGATTTTATTAATGGCTCTACTGTCGACGCACATTCTCCACGTCCCGTCTTTCTTCGGCACTAACAAGGACGGCACTGCGCACAGGCTTTTACTGTGCTGAATGAGCTGCTTCTGGAGTAGTTCTTCCACTATGGACTGGAGCTGTTGTTGCTCTTTCGGACTTAACCTGTAGTGTGGCAAATTTGGTAAGTTAGTGCCTGGAACCAAGTCAATCTGGTGTTGGACAGGTCGGTCCGGAGGGAGCCCAGCTGGGAGTTCGTTTGGTAGCAGGTCACTGAAATCATCCAGTATCTGCTGCAACTCTGGATGCGGCTCCGATTTGGCACTGTGATCATCTGAATCAGTGGATACCAGGGCTATTAGAGAATCCGTTTCTCTGCCATGTTGCAACAGAGCCTTCCCCGAGATAATGCAGAGGGCTGGTTTGACAGGTTTCAGAGAGGAAACCTGGGACAGGTTGGTAGGTAACAACCTCAATTTGCGACCCTTCCAATCTAAAGAATAGCTATTCGTCCGCCCATCATAAATGACACCATTGTCATACTGCCACGGTCGCCCCAATATTAGGTGACAAACATCCATTTCCAGTACATCACATAGTACTTCGCAGACAAAGTGTTTCCCAATGGAGAAGTTTACTCTGCATATATCAGTGATGGGTATCTCCATACCTTTTTTCACCCAACCAATCTTGTAGGGGTTTGGGTTCTTGGTCGTCTTCAAACACAAGGATTGCACCACGACACGAGATATGATATTCTCTGTGCATCCATTGTCTATCAACAGGTCGCAAACCTTTCCACTGATAGTGCATTTAGTCCTGAAGATAGCGTTGCGCTGCGAGCTGACATTACTTCTTGGGGCTAATAAAATCTTTTGCATAACACAGAGGACTGGTTCCCCCTCATCTCCGCCTATCTCTTCGAACTCTTCTTCATGATCTGCATCTTCTTTACTGGTGGAGTTAGCTTCGGCTTCACCTTCTAGCAACTGCATTTGCGGACTGGTGGGGACACTCATTGGACTTGTGCCCTGGTTGTAGACAACGGAAGCACTTAATAGTGCTTGGCATGGAGTAGGGATTTTCCCGCGCAGGTGCCTTCAATTTGATGGATCTCAAGTCAGGTGTTGGTAGCAAGGGGGCCGAATTTGGTTGAGTCTTCTGCCCTGACCTGGCATCGAACTGGGGTTGCTCCCTTGGTTCATTTGGTGCTGGATCGTTAAACGTCCGTCTTCCGCCTGCACCGCGGGAAGATCGATTCAGCTGTAGCTCAGCTTTTAAGTCGTAGTTCAACGCCTGTGCCAAGGACCAAATGGAACTCAATTCCAGACGGTCTTGAATGGCTTCGCACAACCCTCCAATGTAACGGGCTACCAGTTGATTTTCATTCTCCTGCAGATTATTGCGAGCACAAAGGCGATAAAACTCCTCTGTATAGTCATTGATAGTCCGCCCCCGCTGTTGACATTGTTGATACTTCACATACAACAACTGCTCATAATCAGCGGGTAGAAATTGAGCTCTCAAGAGCTGTTTCATTCGAGTCCATGTGCATACCTTCCCTCTACCCGTTCGCTGTCTAGACTTGAGCATTTGCTGCCACCAAGCATTAGCTCCTCCTCGCAATCTGCACGCTACATATTTGACCTGGGTTTCCTCGGGTATGGCCATATAATCAAAAAAGGACTCCACGGCTCCTTCCCAATCCAGGTAATCTTTGATGTGAAGCTTACCTTCAAAAAAAGGAATGTCCAATTTCATTCGGAAGTCTCCTTGTGGTCGGCGATGTAGTCCGCCTCGGTTGCGTTGAATCTGATCAAAACGCGGTGGTTCTTCATCTGCTGAATCGGAGACAACTTCCACGGGCGGACGAGGAATTTCTTCCTCTGAATCGGAGTACTCGGGTACCACGGCGCGGGGTATGCGCTCCGCCCTTCGGCGAACAGGTTCTGCCCGACGCTCCTGGTGTAATGGCGGGAGCAATTGGAGGAATTGTACCACCCATTCGAAGGTTCTGCATCTCTATGCGCATCTCCGTGAAGAATCGGCGGAATTCTACCTTCATCTCTTCCAGATGTCTTACGATTCGGTTTTCTGCCGTCCACGGTGTATCGCCACTCCGATCGTCATCAAGAGTGTGAGGCCTGCTGCTCTCTGCCATTGATTCCTAACCTTGGGCTCTGATACCAAATGCTGTGGAAAGCAATGAAACAGTGCTGCTGAAAAAGAAGAAGAAGAGAACAGGGGAAAAAGCCGAGAATAAGGAGAAAGCAAATAGCTTGTATTTTCTTCTGTGTACCTGCAAACTTTATCATTATAGATATATATACTCTATACCTCAGCTAGTATAACTAAAAGCAGCAAAACAGCTAAAAAGGGATGGCATACGTGCCACTACTAAAGTTAGTTAAAAACATAGTGGGGGTGGAAAAGTAAGCGGTACGGTGGTCTGCAAGGTAGCACATAAGTGTATGCGAGCAAGTGGCCACATCATATCATCATCATCATCATTCATTATCAAGCCTTTATACCACTACGTGGGGTTTGGTACATGAATCTTTTTTCTCTATTGTGTCTGATCAAGAGTTAAATTCTCATTTAAATCTAATAAAAAAAGCTCATTACTTCTAATTAAGTCTTTTTAGGTCTACCTCTACTTTTCTTGACAAATGTCAAATCTAATACGTCTACTCTCCTAATCGGGTCATCAGAAAGCTGACGTTTTATGTGACCAAACTATCTAAGGTGACTCTCTAATCTTATATTCTTATCTGCCACTAGAGCTACTCCAACCTTTTCACAAATATACACATTTCATGTTCTATCTCTAAGAGTAAAGCCACTCATCCAACTGAGATTTAAATAATTCATATTCTTATTATTTGAATCTTATCAATCTAATTTTCCTACCAATAAAGGATCAAGTTCGATATCAACTTTGTAAATTACGTGAGTGTTGAATTAAAGAGTTTTCATTTTTTTGATGTATTTCTTTTAATGAGGTTTTGAAAGTCTAATATGAACTTAAAATCAAATATTCGGTGGATTTTATAACTGTGCGTTTTTTTATTAATCCAAGTTGTATCGATTTTAGTCATTTCAAAGAGGAGGATTCAACTTGAATTTTAAAATCATGTATAACTTTGGCAACATATCCAGACCTTGAGTTTAGGAAATCTATGTGATGGTTAGAGCACATGCTAGTGATTTTTAATTTTTTAGATTGTGTACATTTTTTGATGAATTTACATGGTGCATTTGCATGCTTTTCGGTGCACTTGCACAGTGCATACACATACTTTCAATGTATTGACACACTTTTTTATTGAGTTCACATATTGCACTTGCACCATTTTGGTGCATTTGCATAGCGCATTCACACGCTTTTAATTTCTTGCATGCTTTTTCGGCGCACTAATCCGATGACTTGCATGCATTTAGGTGGATTTGCATTGCATGCTTGCGTGCTTTCAATTTGCATTAAATTTCTTCATTTTAAAATGATAGAGCGTTTTTTGGTGCCACTGATGCTTTTCAAGATAGTGATATGCTTTTTAGTGCATTGACGCTTTTGTCGAAGTGGCAGATATATATTTCTTAAGGCAATGAGACATTTCTGGAGGCTACTGCACATCTTGAGGCCGCAGCACATTTCTCAATATGGTGTGCTCTTCTCAGGCCTATCACATGCTTCTCGAGGTGGAGATACGCTTGTCAAGGCATCATCATGCTTCTCGAGGCATTGTGCTTGAGTTTTGAAAATTTTATATTTTGATGTGTGCGGGGCTTTTTAAATGTTCAAAATTTATTATTTGTGTAAGTGTTTGCCATTGGAATGCATGTGGTGTTTTATTTCATTTTTTTAAGTTTAAAAGCAATGCCTTCTATTTGCTTGTGCATATATGTGTTTCAGATTCAGTGGCGTTGAAGGTGAAAGGACGTTATAACAAAATATTTTTTGGGTTATATGATTTGCATGTTTAATTGGTGTAAAAAACATATTGTTTTTGCCCGTAGGCATGCTGTGTTGTTCATCAAAAGTCCATTGTCCGTGCTCGTAAGCGAGCTATTGTGTTCTTTACAAGTCCCTTGTTCTTGCATTTGATTTTATAAGTTCAATGCAACAAATCTTGATTTCAATATTCTCCTTTTTTTTGTTCTTGGGTGTATTTAATTTTTTTGTTGCATTTTCAATCATGCAAGTTATTTTTTAGTGGTGTTGAGTCAGATTTTGGAAGTCTCAGCTTTGTCGACAGGTCTAGGCTTGCTAATTATGCTTGTGTAGAAGCATGCATGGTCAGTGTTGTGAAACACGGTGGTCGGGGGTCCTCTATCCCACCATGTTTAAAAAAGTGCCTATAGGCTTTCAACAACTTGCATGAGCAAATTTTCTCGTTGCGTTGGAACTATGCACATGTACTTAGGTTTACAAATTTCGCCTTGTGATGGAATAATGTAAAATCTACTTAATTTTAGAGTTTTGAATTTATAACTTATGCATGGTGGTGGTGATGACATTGAGGTGAGACATTAACGAGGGTGTGGTGATGGTCAAACACATTAAATATTTAGATTTTTGTATTTTACTTATTTCTTTATTATTTCACTCTTCTTATTTTTTGTTCACACACACACACACACACACATATATATATATATATATATATATATATATATATATATATATATATATATATATATATATATATATATATATATATATATATATATATATTGAGAGAGAGAAATAATTGGAAGAGGGGAATTTCTGTTTAGAAAGAGAGAGAACTATTTTTTAGAGAGAAATCTAGGGAGCAATGAGATGAGGGATGAGATCATGGTGAGAACTCTCTTAATTTAGAGAGAGAATAATGCAGAGATAGAGAAATCTGGGATAAAGAGAGAGAATTGCAAGAGAGAGAGAGAGAGAGAGAGAGAGAGAGAGAGAGAGAGAGAGAGAGAGAGAGAGAGAGAGAGAGAGAGAGGAATTTGATTCTCTGCTTGAGAGTAAATAGGGGAGAGGTGGAGCCATTGGGGTGGTTTAAGGGGCTATTGTGCAGTGGCTGTGTGGGTACAACATCATGGGTCTGTCGGTTGTGGGCTTGAGGAGTTTTGAGTGTTTGGTTTGTTGGAGGGGTAGCAGGGTATTGAGTAGGAATGATTACGAGTTTAGGTTGGTAGGAGTGAGGTCGGGGGAGGTTGCCAGTGCTTGGATTGGGGTAGGCGATTGTTGGAAGTCGGGAGAGAATTGTTGGAGTAGGTGTTGGTCGAAGGTAGTAGACTACACAAATTTGCAGCTGAGTGGTTGGTTGGTTAGGCAGTGGAGCCTGTGGAGGTGCAGTTGTGTGGGTGTGGGTTCAGTAAAAAATGATAGAGGAAAGGGGAGATGTCGGTTGTGGGTTTGGGAACAAAGAAGGGGTTCGATGGTAGCAAGTTTGTGCGTGGGATGAGTAAATAGGAGTGAGGGAGATCGGGAGTGCTTGGTTGTGGGAGCTGGGAGCATTGAAGTGTCATGAATAGGAGGGGCTATTAGCCGGCTTTGCTAGGGTGGTCAATGATGGAGAGCTGAGGCGAAGACATGGAATCTCCTGAGTTGTGAGGTTGGTTGTTGGAGTGGGGTGTGAGCAGTGTGTGTGAGAGAGGAAAGATGCGTGAGTTGGTATTAATCAAGTCCCCCATTTTTTTTCTAGGGTGGTCAATGATAGGGCTGCAATTTGGCACCGAATTGTAGGGATATTAGAAATTTGTTAAAATAGTATAGAAAGACTAAAGAAATATGAATCGACCCCCTCATATTATTCTCATTTTTCATGGCTCTTGGCTTTTGTGCTATCATCTCACGCATCGACAAATTTCACCCCTCGACTCATGTGACGACGCATGCAATATGAGTTTCTTTTTGATGTTCCGGATGCAACGATGAAGTTCGTTTCGTGAACGAATGTCGTTCGGACGACCTTGCACTCGTAGTCCATTGTTTTTCACTCAAGTTCGTTCGAATTGAACATGATGTCCTGGATGAAACTATGTAGTCTATTTCGTGATCGAATGTCGTTCGAGTGATTTTGCGCGACATTGCATCTGCACACTATCATGCTTATCACAACTTGATCTAGCCGATTTGTGCTCGAGTCTTTGCTTCATTGGTAGATTTGATGTTTTTGACATGTTGAGATACTCCATTTTGTAAACGTTTGATGTTTAAGTTTTTCGTGCAATGATGAGGCATTTTGAGCTCTACACATGACGTCATGTCAATCAGTCCCCTTTCTCGTTGCACTGAATGTAAGTATGACTATTTCATTTCGATATAAGTAATCTCCTTATATGGCCGTCAGGCCTAGATTTCCTACTTTTGTAAATTCTTTCCTTGATCTAAGTTCTTCTACATATTTTGTTCTTTGTTTGTTAATGGCCCTGTTGTTGTTTAAATTTGACATGTTTAGGAATCTAGTTGTTGTAATCAAATTATAACAACTTGCTAATTTCATATTGTTGAATTTCACACAAATTTCTTTAATTTATTCAACCATTACATTATTGTTTGGGTTTTAGTTCTTCTAAATTATTTATTAGCTTATTTAGTGGTTTGTAATATGCAAATCTTGACCCTCTTTGGTGATTTGTATACATCACATTATTATTCTAGTTGCATTAGGAAACTTTAACCTAAAATTGTCCCGCATTAAATTGGTATCTTAGCTTCTGGTTGTAATATTATGTTAGCTAAATATTGGACATATTAATTGGGTCAAAGTACTAATTATGGTGCAATTTAAATGAAATTGGTAAGGTATGATTTTAGCCAATAACACCATAACTATAATACGGTTCAAAAGTAAATTCTTACATCCTACAGAGGGGTTATGATTTTAGAAAATTTTCTAAGAAGATCAATAATTTGGAAGATTTATTTGAACACCTTTATTTGATTCCAAAAGTAAAAGTTGTTGAAACAAAATTAGTGAGATATATTCAATTAGTTTGATGAAAAGTGTTTCAAGTGAAATAAAGTTGATGTGGCTTAGCTTGAAACATATGCCTAAGTAGAAATATATAACATTCGGTAAATATCATGTTGAATTGTATAATCAATTTTAGGGTTATAAATAAAAAGATTCTAGCATGTTGAATATTATTATACAGGGTTACAAATCTTTTAGTTACAAATGATTTGCCTTGACTATTTTGTTACAATAACTTGCTTCATTAAAGGTCTTAGACTAGGGTGTAGGAATGGTTCAAATTATTTTGCTCATTTATTCGATATTACTTTATCTCCTAAGTTATAATTCTTGTATTTATTGTTTGCATTCAAAGAAAGCAAATTGTTGGATTACTTTGTAGTTTGTGATATGCAAATTCTAAGCCCCTTGTGGGATGTTCATACATTGGAACATTTTAGTTGTATTAGGAAATCCTAATCCTAAATTGTCCTGTATTAGTATCTAGCATTAATTACACTTTTTAGTTTTATGAAGTTTAATAACTTTCTACAACTGATCCATGATTAAAATGAAATCAATTGATTGACATTTTGGAATGCCAAAATAAAATTAAGGAGAAAAAAAAAGAGAGGTCGTTGAGTTGTCTCTTTAATTAAGTTGAGTGTTTGCGTAATGCACAGCTTGAATAGAAAAAAAATCAAGACTATGCATGAAACAAACAGCAGGATGTGCCGTATTTCATTGGTGCCTTATCCCATCGGCAGAAAACACATTTGTAATGAGATGATGGTTGAGTAGCTGATGATTGTCTTGGACGATAAAGCTGGAGACAAAATAGACAGATGGAAGGAGAAGGAATCTAGGGCCCGAGTAAACTAAACTAACATGTTTGTTGCGCAATCTTTTTTTAATTACAATTCAAATAGCTTAAGCATATTTGTGTCATTAAAATATAAAGATATCATATTCAAATTTATTAATGATATTAGCAAACCAAACTTCCAACTTCTACTAATAACATAGTATTACTTGGCACATGTGACCAAACAATAGTTCAGTTTGTTGCTTGAATTTTGTTCTATGAAATATTGATGATTTTGTCTACTTATTTGTTTTTTCCCCCTATTGATGCTTCTTTGGCAAGTTTTCTTTTATAGTTTCTAACTCATAAGTAGCAGTTGTTTTTCAGGGTCTCATTTGTCAAAATTACAAAATAATTTTGTACCTGGGGAAGAGTTATTTAACATCATCAAATCAGCTTGCTATGAACTTGAAGGTAGGCTCTTTGCAGCATGTCTCAAAGGAAACAAACCATAAGTCAATATATTTCCTGACTGTGAGAAGAGAGGATTCTTGCACATAAATGCTATATTGATTCATAGCTCGTTGTGGATTGTGTTGCTTCCTCTTGAAGTTATTACTCGCCACCTCTATTTTTTGCATTTTTTTTTACCTTTTTTATTGTTGACACTCTCAAGTTCTTTGTTGTGCTTTGGTGCTACTTTGTTGATGGTTTGAGCTTCATTTAAAGTGAACTCAGTCTCTTTATAATCTTTTCTCTAGCCTTAGGATAGCGATCAACAATATTATTTCTAGCATAGCGATTAACAATATTATTTCTAGCATGCAATCAAATGCTTGTTAGCCTTCATAATTGTTTTTTGTTACTAGAGTGACATCTTGAAATTTATATTCTAGAATATTTATACTTTATTTTTGATACTTTTATCTTACCATACTATTTCATGCAAACTATTTGTTTGGATATATTTTGAATTTAATTTAAGCTTTGTTTGCGGCAGCTTATGCTGCTAAAAACTATTTTCTCAACCACACTATTTCAAAAGTAACTTATCTAAGCTAAAATTTTGAAGAACTTGGGCAAAGTTTTCATTCAAATAGTTATTATTTTTTGTTAGATGTTTTTTTCTATCACAAAAGAAATAAAAAGCTGTCCTAAATGAAGATTTTATTTATTTATTATTATTTTTCATGAAGACTTATTTAGGAAGAAAGTGCTGCCAAAAAGATGGTGGCATTTTTAATGGCTGCAGTCATTGCTTGAATGCAGGGCTGAATCATCATTGGTTGAACATTGTTTGTGATGACAACAAATTCTTGAATCAAGGAGGAATCATTTTGATTCTTGTGAATGCTTACATTAATGATGACTCTTTAATTGATCATCATGATCGCATTCTAATGATTGAAGGAATAAAATTGCTTCAAAAAAGGTAATTCACTCACAAATTCACAATCACCTCTACACCGTATTGCTTTTATCATTTTAATGCAAAATTTTAATTATCCTTTTTTGCAGATATCAGAAGCTTAATATTATTGGTGTGCAATGTGTTAGTTCAGCTAACTCAGTGGAGATACATTCTGGGGTTCTTAAAACCATCATGGAGGAATACATCTCATTTCCAGTCTTGTTATTAGACAGAAATTTAATTAAGGTAGCGTGCGTGCATTTTGAGTTTTAAGCATGTGTTTTTAAATTAGAGAAGGTAACATTTATGGTTCAGATTACTTGATAAGAGGACAGAAACTATTCACATTATTGGCAGTTGAAAATTATAGAAATTCGTTGTGTGGTTAGTTTAGAGGCTTGATTGCCTATATAGTAGAAACCTTGTCATTTACGTGACATTAAGATGAGTTTGAACAAATAAATGAAGTGCCCTCTTACGTTTCTGTTGACCTGCCAAAAAAAAAAAAAAAGATCATGCATACCTGTCCTGCGCCAAACCTTGCACGTGGTCGCCATTCCTCCCACGTTCGAAGTCGCGTCTCACCATACCACCACGACCTACTCCTCGCGTCGTTAAATATCGAAGGAAACGAAGGCCCCGACTGTTGTTCCCCCTCTTCCTCCCGCACGCTTCTTCGTTGTTGTTCGGCTTCGTTGCTTCGCAGGAGGTGTAGAGACTGCAAGCGTCGCTACTTCGGCTCCTTCTTGGCTGTTCGATTTCGCTCGTTCGACGAATTTCCCCTATCGTCAGTTCGGAAGTTACAACAGTTTAATCGGAAGCAAAAACAAGCGCTCGCTCGCTCTGAAGTTACTTTCTCCCTTTCGCGTTGCTTCTCCGGCTCCGTGTCGTTCAACTTTGCTCATTCGACGATTTCCCTTCCCGGGGGATCGAAAGTTACGACACTTTGATCGGAAGCAACTAAGGGAGCTCGCTCGCTGTAAGAGGCACGCGTCGCTTCTTCGTCTCCTTCCTGGCTGTTCGTCTTCGCACCTTCGACGACTTTCCCTTCCCGTTCTATCGGAAGTTACGACATTTGATTGGAAGCAAGAGCGGGAGCTCACTAGCCGTGAAGGTAACTTGCTCCCTTTCGAGCGCCTCTTCGGCCTAATCCCGTGGATCTGCTAACAGAGGGATTAAGGGTTTATTTTATTTAATTGAAATTAACTTCAATTAATTATTGTTATTATAGTTAATTATAATTATAAATAAATATAATTAATTAAAGATGATTATAATTAACTATTATTGATTATAATTAATTAATGTTAATTATAATAATAAAAAGAAGCATGCAAAGGCTCTCCTCTTGCCTTGATCCATGTGCCACGAGCCTCCACCGCCGGTCCACCTATACAAAGGTATATTTTCTAAACTTAAATCCTGCTCTCGTGGCTTGCGACAAGCCGACAAACCCCCTACGCGCTCACGTAGCATAGTAGGGAGGGAAACTGGCACGGTGCTTGCGACGAGGTGGGTAATTCCCTGACCGCTCATAGAGCATGAGGGGGACAAAATTAAGTACCCATACGTGGGGATATCCTTGTGCTCTTCTCAACAGGTGCCCGAAGACCCTTAAACGCTCATGTACCGGCAGAGATTGAAGAATTTTCGGCCGCGTTGTCGTTAGACATCTTCCCGAAGCGCTCAAGTAGCGACGAGGGGAAGGCTAGTCTCTCTGATTTTCTCCTAAACGGGGGAGACGCCGGGAGGTTGCCGAAATTCCGACTGAAGACACAGTGGACTTGAGCAAAATTTGGGCTTACATGGGACCTAATTTGGACAACAAGGACTTGAATAAATTTTGAACAAATGAGGACATGCTTTGGACTTAAATGAACAAATATAAGGGGCTTAATATGATTATAATCAAATAAGCAAATGACTTAAACTAAACTCAAGCAAGAAGTGCTTGAACTTGCTACCTGAACAAACAAAAATGAACTTGCAATTTGGACAAACAAAAGACTTGTGAATTCAAACTCAAATGGGTACAAAGAACTTAATGTGTACTCGAACGAACATAAAGGACTTATGTAAGACTTGAGTTGGACTCAAGTTGAACTGAACTCGAACTGCATCTGAACTCAAACTCAAAGGAACTAAGTGTAGTGGACATGGACTAGATCTGGGTCAAATAACAAATGACTTGAATTTGAATCAAACTCGAACAACAGAGGGCTTGTCATATTCAATGTGGCTCATCTACGAGCGATAAAAGAATTCAACATACAACGAGCTAACAATGAAGGTGTATTCGAAAAGTCAGAAGCAAATACAGTCTTCATACAATCAATATCACTTGATTGTAAGTGAGTACCCTGCTCTTCTACAAGTAAAGACGTACGACGGATATGATGACTCATTGGCTGATATGCATGAAGGAGAAACACAAGCAAATCCAAGAAGATCTATTGTAGATACGAACACTTGTTGGTAGTGATGGAAGATTCTCCATAATCACAACGAGCTTATGAGTGCTAATCAACAACTAACAATGGATGTTATAACATCCTTGCAATCAATGCTTTATCAATGGCCAATAAATATGTTCATCTACTGCAAGTGGAGGCAGATGATATGAAGTGAATGTAAGTATGTCTATGGGTGATTGTAGAAAGTTTGTGATACACCCAAAACATTATCCACAAGACAAATGCTAAAGGACTACAACCTATGTTGCACCGATACACCTATTTATGAAGGCGTGCTGTATCCGATACACCGATACACTGATACGCCTGCGATACTCCACCGATACGTGTCGGATACGCCAAAAACGTATCCAATTAAAATACTAATTAATTTCAAAAGGACACGCGTATCCGATACACGTGTCCGTTAAAAAACAAAAAAGAAATCCAACAACAATAATATCAAGCCTTTATCCCACTACGTGGGGTCGAAAAACAAAAAGAAATCCGAAAAAAAAAAGATGCGTCATATTTACTTCCGTGGCTGCAAGCAAAGTTCTCTCATTTCTGAGATGGATTTGAGTCTCTTGATGATATGAGAATATTAGAAATTACTAATCTTTCACTTGATGAGCCTGAATTAAAAGCTATGATATTTATTGAAGATGATATAGAAGTTCAAAGACAAACCACTGAAGAAACTAATCATATCATTCCTTCTATTGAATAGTGGAAACTTTATGTGCTAGACAGTTTATGTTTATGCTTTTGTTGTTGTACTAGACATTTAATGCTTACTTATATTTTGATATTATAAGCTATAAGGCTACAAATGATGTCGTTGTCATTTTTTTTTTGTAATTTAAAATATTATGCTTTGATTGCTTTCTTAATTTTAATGTATGATTTATAAATTATGATGCCGTGTCCGCGCCGTACCCGTATCCTGTATTTTTAGGAATTGACGTGTCCCGTATCCGTATCGTGTCGTATCTGTGTCGCCGTATCCGTATCGGTGCAACATAGACTACAACAAACGCCAGTCTCTGCGGGTTGTAGGAAATTTGTCGTACATATAACACTCCACGCAAGTAGTAATACTTGATATAATACTTGTGGATAACAACAGTGGGTATATCGTAAGTACAATGAACCCTTGTTGACACAAGTACATATATCACCTACAACAACGATGATTGGAATTTGCGAGTATGTCAGGTATGAAGACGACTCGATGTACAGAGAAGGGCACCTCCCAACAGAATGGAAGAGATGTTTGAACAAATTCGAACTAAAATTCCTGGTGTTCCAAAATTTCTTCTTGGTCCTCTACTCAAGAAGAAAACAGTTTTGACATCCACAAACACCGGAAATAAACAGTGCACCTAGATATATTTATTCATTTTGAAGGCCAACTATGTGGTTATAAATATTATATCTCGTGGAGGTCTACTACACTGAAGATCTTAAAAGGAGTTCTTTTCAAAGCAGCGATCATTGATATCAAAGTCCATAAAGACCTCCTGATGAATGAGAAAAGGGGGTCCACATCAAAACAAGGAGATATCTTGTGACAATTAGATGACAATGCTATGATCCACCTGTAAGCAAAAGCAGGAGATTCGTTAGTGTACTATGATTCACTTGCAGAAAGCAAGTAAGTAGTGCACAACAATCTATCTGTATAAAACATCAAATAACTCAATTCAAAAGCTACTACACTACGCCACTGGATATGCAACACTCATACAAGCAGACAGAAGGCGTTTACAACCAATCAAATATTCCAGAATACCCCCACACATGCACCATAATTTGTATGCACATAGGTTCACTAAAGGGGTAATTACAATTGCGACCCGCATGGGCCTTGGCGAGCGTGTTATGGGTATACACGTGACTTCTAGGTATGCTGCATAGGCTAAATGATGAATCTAAGTTCGAACCCAATCTTTTTTGACACGGTTCGAACCATTAAATAAATATGCGGTCACAAGGTCGACCGAGATATTTATTTTATACATTCATATTAGACCTTTAAGGTCCTTCATAAGAAATATTCATCGATAAAATCATTCACCCGCATGGGCATCGGAAAGCGTGTTATAAATATAAACGTGATTCCTAGGGATGCTACGCGAGTTAATAAACTTGAATCCGATCCTCCTAAACAGGTAGATAAGAGTCGACAAGGTTCAGTAAATGATTATAAAATACTCCAAACACCCGCATGGGCCCCGGCGAGCGTGTTATTAGTACACATGGCGTCTAAGGATGCTTCGTTGGTCAATTTGTGAATTTAAGTTCGAACCTGATCCTTCTATGCATATTAATAGGAGTAACAGGGTTCGAACCACCAAATAAATATATGATTATGTCGACCGATATTTATTTTAATACATTCATATTAAACCTTCAAGGCCTATAACAATGAGAATTTACTAATGATGGTACAAAGCCTACGATTCCCGACCCCCTATTGACAAATTGATAGGGTCGATAAGGTTTAATCAAATGGAAATGACCCCATACACCCCAATGATGGCCGTGTTGAATGTAGATCTCAACCAGAGGGGTTAATTTCAAGCATTTCAAAATGTTATTAAATATCCACATAGTTTAAATATTTTTCGAGTAACCTCAAGGTCACCTTGATGATGGCCGTGTTAAATGTTTATCTCAACCGGATGTAGATCTCAACCAGAGGGGTTAATTTCAAGCATTTCAAAATGTCATTAAATATCCACATAGTTCAAATATTTTTCAAGTGACCTCAAGGTTACCTTGATGATGGCCGTGTTAAATGTTTATCTCAGCCGGAGGGGTTCATAAATATTTTCAAATGCCATCCCAAATGCTCACAAAAATCATTAGAATCCAAAATATTTAAAATTTAAATTCAACCATCAAACCACTTAAAGTAAAATTCATCCACCCTCCGCAACAATTTGCCGGGTGTACAAATTGAAATTTACTTCAGCTCACATACAGCTAATGCCTGATCAAAAATATCACTAAGATTTATTCTCAAATAATCTCCTACTAGTAAGGACATGGTATGTGTCCTCGATCGGCAGTTTTGCCGCCAAATGGCACCGCAAGATAAACGGTTATGACTCGGGGCCCTCTAAACCGAGTGGTTTTGCCACCAAATGGCACCATAAAATACTAGTTATGGTCAGAGCCAATATGTTCCTTAGTGGCATCAAATTCTTGAGACATGAATCAAGAGGATATAATCGATAGGGCACAAAGTCCCCTGTTAGCTACGGTGGATTAAAATTTGTCCCCTTAGGTAAATACTCACCCCTAGTCTAGAGGGTCCTCTTGGACGAAGCAACCCATGGCTGCCGACAAGGATCCTTCTGTCAGGTTGGGTCGACTACCTCCTCTGACTAAGTAGACCCTCCATGATGGTCCGGAAGGACGGAACCTTGGGATCTTGATCGGGTTCATCATTCATTCCCCCACCATCCGCTTTAAGTGCAAGATGGTGAAACTTCTATTTTAAATATCAAACATCTAAGCTTTCCCAATACCCAACCCATGCTACTACTATACACATGATATTATTTATCTATGGATACACGTATTCATCGATGACTAGCCTTAATCAAAAGTTCTCTCTCGTTATTGGGAGGGGTAATTAACTATAGGGGCTTGTGCCTATAAGAAACCAAAACTCAGATCATAAACTCCTCACAAAATGAGGGCGAAATATCTGGGTAGTGTCTTATCTGCAACCTAGTTTGCCTTCCAAAATTTACCCCGGAATTAAATCCGTTAAAACTCCCTCGAAAAGAAAGTAACAGTGGGCGGAGGCCAGGGCCGAATTCTCAAAGCCCACAGTTTCTTAATTATTCATACGAGCCTTATCTAGAATCATGTTAATTTAAGTAAACAAACAACAAATAACAACATCAAGCCTTTATCCCACTATGTGGTGTTGGCTACATGAATTCTTTTTCTCCATTGTGTCTTGTTATGAGTTAAATTCTCATGTAAATCTAATAAAGAACGGTCATTTCTAATATTTTCTAACCAAGTTTTTTTAGGTCTACCTCTATCTTTCTTAACACAAGTCAAATCTAATACTTCTAATTTTCTAACTGGGTCATCGAACGGCCACCGTTTTATATCATGTGACCAAACCATCTAAGACGACTCTCTTTAATCTTATCTTCCAATGGAGCTACACCTACTCCAACCTTTTTACGTATATGCTCATTTAGTATCCTATCTCTAAGAGTAAAACCACTCATCCACATAAGCATCCTCTTCTTGCAACACTTAATTTAATATTATGCTTCTCTTTTAATGGACAACATTCTGCATCATAAAGTATTGCAGGTCTAACAATCATCTTATAGAATTTTCACTGGAGCTTCTCCAACCACAATCATGTTAATTCAAGTGATTAGATCAAATTGAACGCCACCGATAATCCATGTATAATGTGCTAACACATTGATATTAACCTAAAAGTTGTCATTGTTGACCTCAATTTTGCCCAGAATCGGGATCGAACAGTTGATTTGGTCAAATTGACCAAGTTAGACCCCGGAACCCCCTCCAATAGGTTCAGTAGGTCGAGTCGAGCCAGTTGGACCCGGGCTTTGACCCTGGGTCAACCCGGTTGACCAAGTCAACCAAGGTTGACCACCTAGCCCATTAAGAGCTCGAATCAATTTTAAACCATTTTAAACCCTTTCTCGAGCTCGAGTCTCCTCCCCATGGACCTAATTAACTGGTTTGACCAAGTCAAACATTAACTTGGTCAAATCAGGTCATAAATAGGTCTAAATAACTTATTTTATTGCAATTAAGGCCTAATTAATGGGAATTAAAGCCTCCCCTTGATTTCAAATTGAAACCACGGCCTCCTTGGCTCTGAATTCCCTCCAAATCAACTCTAGATTAGATCTAGACCGTTCCCTTGAACCCCATCCGTTTAAATACCCAAAAATTAGGTCAAATAGGGATCTTTTTTTGCTCTCTCTTTCTCTAGAGACTTCCCCAGCCTCTGAGATTTTGTGTGAGAACTCCTGCACCTTCCCTCCACCTTTCCCGACCTAATCCCGATGGTGAAACCTTGCCGGCGGCGAAATCCCGGCGACCCGAAGGTTTGGACGGTCAAGGCTTCGATCCCACCAATCCAGAGCTCGTTCGATCGTGGTTTCAACTAGGAAAACTTACGAGGACAGTCTACAAGCTCAACCGTGTCGAGAATTCGAAGATCGGACGGTAAAATCTCGCGTAATCCCTTAGAATAGTTTAATCACTTAGATCTAAATAACTTTATATAGGATGCATCTTAGATTAAACTAAAATCTCCCCATGAATTCTCTTCATATCTGTATGCTATGTTTAAAATTTTATTGATTTTGGTCCAGCCGTTTGAGAGAACAAGGCAAAAAAAACGCTCCTAGGGCTCGGTCCAGCCATCTGCATGCCTTGAATCGATCTGGACCGTCGGATCCGTGATCGACGGTCCAGATCTGGCCTGTTCGCGGTCACGCGCTGACCGCGCGGAGGGTTTAACGGTTCGGGTGGCCACGTGGCCCGATCTCCGTCGTCCATCCAGACCGCGGGAGATCCAACGGCGCGGGGCGTTGCTGACTCGGATAAGTCAGCCGCCGCGCCGTCCGCCAATGATTGGTGATGATTGCGCCGTCGCGCAATCATCGCCAATGATTGGAAAGCGCGTCCCGTGACCGCGGAACCAATCGGAACGCGCCAAGTGTCACCCGATCAACCGCCGATTATTTTAATATTAAAATTAGTTTTAAATCTATTTTTAACTTCCAAAATTCGTAGAAAATCCAATTTTGCTCCGTTTTTTACGTATAACATATCGAATCGCTCGGATTTTTATCCTCTTTAATTTAAAATTATTTTTATATAAAAATTATAAGTATATATTTATCTATTTTAAAAACAGTAAAGATATATATAATATACTATTTTAAATATATTATTTTAATTATTTTGATATTATTTTATTATAATACTAGTATTTTTGATTATATATTAGTAAATAATGTTATTTTAACTTATCTATGTTGTTTGTTATTATTATATCTATTATTATATTATTATACTTATTTAGATGTTAAAATCGTATTTTTAATAATTAAATATTATTTTAATTACTTTAATTAGTTAAAATTACTTAAGATACTATTAATAATTAAAATATTACTATTACTATATATTTTCAAATTACCTTAAGTTTCAGAAATATTAAATTATTATTTCATATTATTTCTAATAATTAGTTTTAAATATTATTTATTTTAAATTATTTTTTTTAAACTATTTATTGCATTTAAACTTCAAAAATCCATATCTTTCTCGTTTTCGATCCGATTTTGACGCACAACGTCTTGTTTTGAACGTATTTAGATTCTGCATATTCTGGAATTGATTTTATTTGAAATTTTTGGGTCTGTTTGCAGTCATTTTCAAAACAGCAAGCTGCATTATTTTAAAATTATTTATTTATTGCCTTTAAACTTCGAAGTTACATAACTTTGTCGTTTTAAGTCCGCTGTCAACGCACAATACCTTGTTTTGGATGTACTCTGAATTCTGCATATTTTAAAACTATTTTCAGATGAAAATTTTGTCTGTATTTTCTGTCATTTCAAAAACAGTGAAACTGCACTATTTTAAAATATTATTTTATTGTATTTGAACTTGTAAATTTCGTATCTTCGCCGTTTTAAGTCGGATTTCGATGTACGACCCCTCGTTCTTTTCAGCAAGACGAGCTTTATGTTTCGGAATCATTTTCAGCCCTTGATTTTGGCTGTCTCGACTGTTTTCTGTTTTATCCTATGATTTGGATATTTTAATATTATTTGAATTAATTATCATACTAATTATTTTTAAACTAAAAATTATTTTCAAACTATTTTGAAACCTCGATTGAGTGGTCAGCAAGTCGCCCATATACCTATTTACTATAATCCAACCTATTTTTAATTATCTTAATTTCCAAAATTTATGTATATATATATTTAAGTATTTTTAAACTACTTTGAAACTACTTATATATTAAATCTCTTAACCTTGGGAGACTTGCTTCATGAAATTTTAAACATGAGTTCTATGAATGAAGAGCAATTGTGGGGGAGTGAATTAGTGGGTGATTGAGTCCCAATCATTCACTAATCCTTTCTTTAGGTGTCTTTACTTTTTTTTTTTATCTTTCGTAGATTGCATGTGTAGGTCGCACCACCACCACTTAGTTTAGACTCTCCTAGATCTAAGGACATGGCGTGTTTATTTTATTTATGTACTCCCATGCATTTATTACTTGAAGGGTTAGGCGGAACACCACTTTAAACTCCTACAACGTAGTGACACTCTAAGGACAACAATTAAGGACCTGTCTAGCGAACTTATAAGTTTTCTAGGAGCTAGGATAGATCCCAGAACGACATGAAAACTTCAACACTTGAACCTAGTGACATCATAAGCCTTTCATAATTTTCTGGAAATTTTTAGGAGCTTTTAGAGCCCTTAGCTAACCAACCATAATTAACCTGCTAATTAAGGCCCCGAGACCTTCCGAAAAATGCAATAATTACATATTAGATCAGAAAATTACCCATAATACCTCAAACTGACCAGAATCTGATCCTTGACTTTAGATAAATAGGGCTCCCTAGTTTGACTTCAGGTTGACCCTTAATTTGACCATAGGTGGAAATTACCGTTTTGCCCCTAATAAATTATTAAAAATTATTAAAAATTCCAAATTTTCTCCAAACACTTGGGAACACTTTCTTAGGTCATCCCTGATCTTTGGGAGTGATTCCAACTAGTTTGGAGCTTGTTTGGAGCAAAACAATAAAAAAGGCCCTTTGTTAGTTAATTTAGAAAATCCCCTTAATTACCCAATCTTAGAAAACTCATAACTAATTGTAGAAAATTCCAAATTAGGTAAACTCACTTGCATTAGACTCTAATTAGGGTCTAGTATTTATTAAAAATCTTAGGATTCCAGAAATTGGCTTAGATTAGAAAGTCAACTTTTTGGTCAACCCCAGCCTATAGTTTAGGGCCCGAAACTTAGAAAATTCATAACTTTGCCTAGAGAACTTCTATTCCAGCCTACTACCTGTCTAACTACTCCTGTTAAGGTCTAGTATTTTCCTAAGGTGATAGGAGACCCAAACTTAGCCTCTTTCCCATAATGACTTTTTGGACCCTTAGTCTAGTTCCTAGGAGGATCTGGAACTTTCCAAAATTGGCTAATGTAACTTTAACTTCAAATATTATTTCCTTAAGCTCTTGAAACAGACCAACAAACTAAATTAACTAAAATGGACCCTAATCCATTAATATTTGAATTCCAACTAAAAATCCCCTCCAGGCTCATAACAAACCTGAACTCTAGATAATTTCAACTAACTGCCCATATTAGGATCTATCCAAACCACACTAGCCTTACACACACATAGAATGGTTTGCTAGGGCACCACTTCTAGATCTAGGTTAGGCCGCTGGGTTTTATTTTCTGCTGTGTGCCGGAGCTTTCCGTGGTTTTCATTGCATGCTGTTTGAAAAATGATTGGTGTGTTTGCTTACTTTTTCTGTACTCTGGATGTGAGCGTTAGACTTACCCATAGGTTAGGAACGTCATATATATACTGTTCTTCCGTGCAGGTGGCCATGCTCAAGCTAATAAAAGGGGGGAGCATTATGATTATTTCTAATAATATTTTATGCAGGTGCTTGCTCAGCTCCCCCTAAATAAAAAATGAGGGTTAAAATTAATAATTATAACTGCACAGATGGAGCTGCTTAGCCCTCATAATGAAGAGCATGGCTTGGCACAGGGTCAATGGTGTTAGCATTTTTTTTTTTATATATATGAACTGCTTGGGATTTTTATTAGGATAACCATGCAGGTCCTTTTAGATTTTTCTGCTTTTCAATTAATGTAATTTATCTGTAATAATTGTTAAGAGTTGTGAAAACAACTTTTGAGTTGGGATATTCTTATCCAGCTCGAATTCTAAAAGAAGAAGGCATCCCCAAGGGGAGAGTCTTCTTCCATTTGGAAGATCGAGCTGGATGGCTTTAGATATCCAAAGAGAAATGGCAATACACCCCTACTGGGGGGAATTGTCTCTTCGTTTGGATATTCAAGCCACGACGGATCCAAGGAGTCCAAGGAGGAGAGATCCAAGGAGTCCAAGGAGGAGAGATCCAAGAAGTCCAAAGAGACTGAAGATGTTGAAGATTTGAAGACCCAATATCCCACTCAAAGTTGTTGGCGTCTGTCATAGGCTTAGAAATCCGGGTTGTTGGCAGTGGTGTCCGGCCACTTTACTTTTCTGCATACCCTGGGTTGTAATTAAAGGGCAGTTGGCCTATGGACATTTATTTGATTTGTTGGATTTATATTGATGTGTTTACCTGATTGCGCAGTAGAATTACCTGCTTTTTCTAGGTTTCTTTCTTGCATGCCGCTCTTGTTTTCGCCTGGATTCCGTTAGGCTCATTAAGGACTATAAAATTCTTCTACTCGTAATTAATATTTGAAAAATTTAAGTTTTAAATAACATAGAAACTTAACGAACCTAGGGAATTGCCGGAATCGTCCGGGGTCGCATGCATATTACTGCATCTTCTCTCTCCTTCTAATAAGACATCTCCCTGCCTGCGGGTAGAGTCCGGATAATCTGGCCTATGAGGATGAAGTGCCGGACCTAGGGAGACTCAGTCTTTTCTAAAAATTATTTTATATTAAGCATGTTTTTTTTTTTTTAAAATCCAAAGCATTCGTGAGCTGACATTTCAACTAGCATGCATTGCATTAGTAACCAACTAATTAAAATTTAATTGCATTAGCTAGGGGCATTCACCCAACATAAGTCCAGGACCACTTAGGAAATTCTCTAGATGTCGGTCCTACTTCCAATAACTGTACCACCCACCTATCTTTCATAACTGACTTAATTGCATGGTTTTAAAGCGACTAGGTGGTTAGCTGGCTCCCCCAATCCAGGCCGGGATAAGTCCAGATCTTTGCATTGCATTAGCTAGGACACTGGTCTTAGTGTGTGTCGAACACTAAGTCCAAACTAGATTTAAGATTCGATGCTACTACATTCGGTCTCGTAGTAAGCCTTAAATAGTAGGTAGGTCCTTTCTTTTCAAGGACCCTAAATCCTACTTATCCGCGTTACAGGATGACGCCACCTCCATCCTTCTCTCACGCATGTGGTTGATTGTTTGTCTTTCTTTTTCCAGTTTCTCTCTAGTGCCCTAGAGCCTCCGAATGTTGGTTTGAGCCACGCATGTCGATTCAGCCCTTCGGACATTTCTTCCATTTGAGTAGGATTTCCTAGTCTATACCCTTGTGCCGATCCCATTTTAAGAGAGGATAATGTATAATCCTTAATCGAGAGTTTTCTCAGGCTCCGGCCTGGGATGTAATTAACCACGGGGGCTTGCGCCCGTGGGAAACTCGGTCCCCACAATCTACTAAACCCCATTCGAGCTCTTGCATCGGGTGGGGGAAACCCGTGATTTGGTCATGTATATTACTACCCATCGAGGTGTGTTGGCGAAAGCCTCTATCCTCAATGGTCAGTCGTATGCGCGATCCAATCTGTCCCTTCCAATTGGCCCGTTCACGCGGTGCTCTTTCGGAGGTCCACAGTCATGATTTGGGCTTTATGTTCTTGCGCCCCTGGAAATACAAGTTGCTTTGCTAACTATTTTTATAGCAACTTAGAGATCCATAGATCTTCAATTTCTGTTGTCTCACCCCATCTATCCATCTGAGTTGTCCCTTCTTCCATAAAGCAACCAGGTTATAAGTTCATAATTAATAATTGCACTATGCTGGGAGTTAGCAGCACTTGAAGGGGTGTTCTAATAATCGGTTGAGCCATCAGGTAAAGTATGATAAAAAACTTCTTTGACTAGAGGGTCCATAAACTGTTAGAAAAGTTCATTTATTTTGCTGCACCTAAGGGCAAGAGTGGATGATAAGTGGGGCATCAGTGCATCCATTTTGAGCGGCTTTAGAGGATTGCTGGTGATCTTCATGAAAAATCAAGGTAAAGGTCTTGTTAGATTCAGTAAGCTTTTGCTGGTTCTGCCCAAGTACCAGCACAGGTTGCTAGACTTTGATCTATCATGTCCTCTTCAGTGATAACCTGGAATGCTCCTTTGAACCAGTTCGTATTTTCCTACACTTTTATCAATTATAGAATTAGAGTTCCTTTCCTGTGCTAAAGAAATTTGGCCATCTTGCTTTGCTAAGTGTAGGTATTGAAGTGCAATGCATTTATGTTTCTTCTTTGTTCATTTTTTCACCTTCTCACTTTCTGAGGAACTTTGATAGGAATGTAATGCAATTCTCTTGCCATATCAGTTTATCATATCCTTGAAATTAAACTTATCCTAATTCTTACCAGTCCTGTTTCTATCCAGGTGTCAGATTCTGCTATCTACTTGTTTTTTGAAGGCGCCACAATTCAAACATTCTCGATTAAGACAGAAGCACAGCTGGGGTCCATTATGAAAGGCAGTTGTTTAACTCTTTTATTATCATGCTCTAAATAATTTCTTGTTTAAATTTTTCACGAGGCGGATGTTCTTGCATAAATGCTAAACATGCACCATTTCTCGCAGTTTTACTTTCTGCAGCTTCTTTTAGTTTGTGTTTAATTGCGACATAAACAAACTTATTATGTGTAGTTTTTTCATGGTACGGGATATGCAAGCAGTTTCTGTTTATTGTGCACAATTTGTGGTTTTAACTCTTGCAATATTTTTCATGAAACCTAGCACACTAAAGGCACACTAAAGGCGATATGATTGTCTAACACCCTAGATGTTGTGCACTGCCAGGCGCTTGACCGAGCAAAGTAGGGTACCATAAAAAAGTTATATTGATTATAAATTTTTGTTAAATAATAAGAATACTTTTGAGAGTACATTATTTGCTCTCTACTTGTTTTTAAATAGGTGTCGTTAATCTATTTAAGTTACTAGCATAGAAGTCTTATTAATATAATCTTTAATAATATTATTGTTAAATCCTAGTCGTCCCTTGGCATTTTGATCGCACGGCTAGGATGGGAATACGTGGGAGACTCACTATTAAATCTCCGCCGTCCCTTGGTGTTTTGATCCCACGACTAGGATGAGAATCCGTAGGAGGCTCACCTAGGTCATGCTGATCTCCTTCCATATTTAGTTATCTGATTTAGGAAGGATTATATTAGAGCAATTATGCATGATTTTGTAATTATTTATTTATTTATTTATTATCTTGTATCGATCTATAAATAGGGATAGTTTTGTGCAATAAAATTAAGCATTTCCCTTTCTAATTCTCTGAATTTAACATGGTATCAGCGACTTCATTGCCATTGACGAAATTTTGAGTTTTTTGTATTGCCGTGCCATCATTTTCGGCCTTCCCTTGTTTTTATCTTATTTATAACCAATGCAGCCTTCATTGCTACCTTGCTTGATATAACCTTCATCGCTACCATTTGTCCGCAATGTCTGTAGCAAAGTCCTCCCAAAGTTTTGACCAAATGGAGGACTCTGTAGTGCACCAAGGAATATGAGATCTCTAAAACATGCAACCTTCCTATCGTTTAAATGGGAAGAATTACTTGAATTGGTCTCAATTTGTGAAGACATACTTGAAAGAGAAAGGAAAGTTGAATCACCTCCTTGGGGTAAGACCAAAAGAAGGAGATCCTAATTTTTGGGCATGGGAAGAAGCAGACTCCATGATTATGTCATGGTTGTGGAATTTCATGACTCCAAAAATTAGTGATTCTTTTATGTTCCTATCTACTGCAAATGACATATGGGATGCAGCCAGGTAAACCTTCTCAAAGGCTCGGGATGCTGCCTAGATCTTTGAAATTAAGGTATAGGTGGGAAGCACAAAATAAGAAATCAAAACTGTAATGGAATATGCAACTCTCCTTCAAAATCTGTGGCAAGAACTTGATCACTACATATGTATAAAGACCAAGTGTCCAGAAGATGCTGCTATCTTGAAAATTTTTATTAGGAAAGATAGAGTGTATTACTTTCTTGTAGGATTAAATGCATAGTTTGATTAGGTTAGTGTTCAGATAATTAGAAAAGAGGAGACATCCACATTAAACGAGATTATTTCTCTCATTCGTGCTGAGGAAAGCCGACGAGGGGTAATGCTAGAGCCAAAGGTAGATGAAGGTTCAACAATTGTGTTAACCAAAGAGGCACAATGGAAGGAAAAATATAAGGATTCCTCAAAACCTGAAGACATATTCCCTTTGGTGCATTTATTATAAGAAATCAATACACACAAAAGAGATATGCTGTAAGATACATAAAAAGCCTCCAAGTAAGGAGTGGAATCAAAGAAGTGGACAAAATGGCACATCAAAAGCCAACATTATAACAAATCAGCCTAACCCAGAAACATAGTCTAGCTTCAGAGATCTCAATAAAGAAGATATTGATAAACTAAAACAACTTTTGTCATCCCTTGAAAAATAACTTGCATCTTCTTCTCTTGCACTTTCAGGTAAGTTTTCTATATCTATTGGATTAAATGCCTCTAGAAATCATTTGAAAGGACTATGCATCATTGACTCAGGAGCCATAGATCACTTGACATACTCCATTACTCATTTCATCAACTATAATCCTTGCCTAAGTGATATGAAAATCATCACTGTTGATGGTTCTCTTACCACAGTAGCAAGCCAAGGAGACTACCTTTATCTTCCTTTTTCACTCTAAAACTCTACATACCTTAGTTATCCATAAACCTAATCTCCATACAAAAACTTATTGGTGACCATAATTTTTAAGTCTTATTTAAACTTGCTGCTTCTTTCAGGACTAGAGACTGGGGATGAAGGTTGGACTTGTTAAGGAGAGAGATGGGCTGTGCTACTTAGAAGAGCTGAACAAATCTAATATTATCAATAATGACTATTTTATGTTATCCTTATTTGATAAAAAATATATTATTTGACTTCACCATTTTAGATTAGGACATCCATCTTTTGATGTCTTAAGAAATATGTACCAAAATTTTTTTTACAAGTTAGAAAATGAATATCCTTCTACTTTTAAAAAGATGGTATCATTTATGAGTCTTCTTGCATTCACACCCCACAATAAAATAAAGTTGCAGAAAAAAATGGTCATCTTCTAGCATCCATCCCTGCACTTTTATTCCAATAGAATATACCCAAATCTTACTGGGTGAAGCTCTTATGGCTGCCACATATCTCATAAATTGACTACATTAAAAATCTTGAGACTAAAAACACTAATATATATTCTATCATCTTTTTACTTCGAATTTCGAACCCATAATAACCTTATATTTAGAATCTTTAGGTGCACTACCTATGTTCACATTCATAGCCAAAATAGAGGAAAATTAGATCCTAGAGCATTCAAATGTATCTTTGTTGGATATTCATCCACCAAAAAATATTATAAGTGTTATTATCCCTCCACCTAAAAAACTCTTGTATCTGTTGACGTTACCTTTAATGAACAAAAATCCTATTTTACTAAACCTCATTTTCAAGGGGAGATTGAAATTAAGGAAGATGAGGAAAATGAGCTTGCTAATCTTGACCTTCTAGCTCCACCTCAAATTAATCCACAGAAACCTAAAATCAAAGCCAGTGAAAGAGAGGACAAAGCTATTATGGATAATAGGAAGTTTGGGCAAGTGTATTCCAGGAGTACAAATTTAAATTATGTGTCACGACCCGGCCCGGGAGCTTGAATTAACGAGGCATGAACATATGGTCGGACGATAAAATCATAATCTAAATATATATCAAATTCATTGAAAGAGCCACTAAACATCAAAAATATATAAACCGATAAAAATAACTTAAATACCTTCCATCTTGTGCCTTATGTTTATGGTATACATTTCCATCTCTTCTACTCATTTGATTATCTTAAACTTAACTGAAATAAAAGTTAGAGTAAGAACAATAAACCAAAGCTTAGCGAGTAATACATGCCTCTAAACCATAGTAATTCAAGGCAGTAAAAGTAATATACTATATGTCACTTTTCGTTTAAACATATCATAAATTTTATCTCCTATAAACATATCATTTAAACATATGTATAAATCATAAATACATATCATTTCATATTCAGTTAACATTCATCATATATGTATTCGTAACTTTCTCATTTTCATATATAGTACAACCGTCATAGGAGCCATTGTCTAGTACCAATGAATGTACTCTTTTACCATATCATTTTCATAATCTTTACCATTTTAACGTGCATGGGTACAACATCCCTAGCTACTATCATAAGGGGGTGAGCTTCATCATTTCAACATGCACATATAATCATTCAATAAATCAATCATATCATATTCATATATCATAATACTATGCTCTATCTTATGCTCTATGCAGTAATATAGTAAATCACTTAATATGTGAGAGATGAATCTTTGAATCATTTGAAATACAGTAAAGTGAATAACTCGCAATAACAAATAAATGAAAATTTGAAACGATACAATTACCGTAACATAGAAACATGTTTACTCACCATGAAATTGGGAATTGATTTTCTTCACTTATACTCTTTTTTTCGAGGTCAAAAAAATTAACACCTATAAGAATTAATTTAATACTAATAAGCTAAAACTTAATTCTTCTTCTCCTATAACGTTACCATAGGCTCTCTTTTTTTTTTCTCTCCCTCTCTCTCTTTAATTTTGTATAATATCAATAATCACTCAAAATTAACCTATTGCTAAAGCATAAATTAATTTAAAATTAAGCTAATATTTGGATTTAAATTATAGAAATTAGGGAAAATAATATTTTGAGAAAAACCCTAATCTATATCATTTGGAACATTACTCCTTAGGAAACTTCTTAAAAATCCAATAATATGAAAAAGCCCTAATTTTTTCAACTCCACATTTTTGGTGAAAAACCTCACCTCTAGGTTTAGAATTATCTCTCCTACATTCCCTAACAATCTCCTTTTAATTTCCTAAAGAAAATCTAAGATTTTGCAAAACCCTAAAATTTTCTCTTTAGGAAAATCTTTGAGAAAATGGAGGAATGCTAAATATAATGCATACCTTAGTCTTCCCTTAGCCTCCTTTACGCTTTACCCCAACTCTGGCCGCCGGAATCCACTGCCAAAACCTCCGTTAAGAGTGGATGGCTATTGTTATTTGCATAAGGTCCTAAATACCTCAAGTCATAAAAAAGACATGAAGAAATAGAAGGGCATTTTAGTCATATTTGAAAATTTTAAACACTTCTATGATTTTTAATTTCAAATCTAAGCACAATTCTATATAAGTCCTTTATACTATTTTGCTCCAAATTTTAAGCGCTATTTTATAAAATTAATTTCATCAAAATTCGACGACTTTGAAATTTCACTTAAATTTTGTCGCGATACATGCAACGCTTATGATCGTCGATTTCAGGTTTTACATTATGCTCTAAAGCAGATCCAAGAATTTGAACCGTCTTCTAAAGTTGAGGTAAACACAAGTTCACCAAAAAAAAAAAAAAATCTCCCTTGTATCTTATAACCAACTTTGTATCCTTCCATAACTTCTCACATTCACACAAATTTTCTAGTTATATTAAATGATATTCATATTCCTAAAGATTTTCTAAGGCCTTATCTAATGAAAATTAGAAAAGTGCCATGAAAGATGAAATGCAGGCCCTCGAGAAGAACAATACTGTGAGATCACCGACCTACCAATAGGAAAAAAAACTAGTTGGTTGCAAAGGGGTGTTTTCTATGAAATACAAAGCTGATGGTACATTGGAAAGGTACATGGCAAGACTGGTGGAAAAAGGGTACACTCAGACGTACGACATTGACTACCAACAAACTTTTGCACCGGTGGCCAAGATGAACACCGTGAGGATCCTGCTCTCACTAGCAGCTAATTACAATTGGCATTTGGAACAGTTAGATGTCAAAAATGCATTCCTACATGTGGACTTGGAAGAAGAAATATCTATGGAGATTCTATCAGGATTCAAGGATTAATCTGGGGGTAACAAAATGTGCAAGTTAAAAAAGGCTCTATATGGGCTAAAACAGTCACCTAGAGCTTGGTTTGAAAGATTCTTAAAAGTTATGCTACTTAATGGTTATTGACAGAGCTAAGGGGATCATATATTATTCTTCATGCACTCAAACCCAGGGGAAACACAATTCTATAGTTTATGTGGATGATATCATTTTGATTAGGAATGATGAAAAAGATAAAATAATTTTAAAGACATGTTTTGTCAAGGAATTTGAGATCAAAGATCTTGGTAGATTAAAATATTTTTTTGGAATTGAAATGACCCACTCCAGCAAAGGAATTTTCATTTCACAATAAAAATACATTAATGATCTTCTTAAAAAAAACAAACAAACTAGCTTGTGAACCAGCACTAATACCAATAGAACTAAATCTCAAATTGGGTTGAAGCTAAAGAAGATCCAAATGCAGATAAAGAATCTTACCTAAGACTTGTGGGAAAATTAATTTACCTTTCCCCACCAGACCATATATAACATTTGTTCTAAACATGATCAATTAATTCATGCAAAATACAAAGCAAACTCACATGCAAGCTGTATAAAAAATACTACACTACCTTAAGGGGAACCCAAGTAAAGGGATTCTCTTTAGAAGAGATTGTGGAATAATCTCAAAAGTGTATATTGATGCAGATTATGCAGGATCACCAGTAGATAGAAAATCTACCTCAGGATAATACACATTTCTTGGAGGAAACCTTGTTACATGGTGGAGCAAGAAACAAAATGTGATAACAAGTTCTAGTGTAGAAGCAAAATATAGAGCTATGGCATTTAGAATATGTGAGCTACTATGAATCAAGATGATTTTAAAAGACCTAAGGATTAAGTCGGAACGGCCCATGAAGCTACATTGTGACAACAAATCAACAATCAACGTAGCTCATAATCCGGTTTAGCATGATAGGACCAAGCACATAAAAGTAGACAAACATTTCATAAAGGAGAAATTAGACAGTGATTTTATATGTATCGATAATTTCTCATCAATAGATCAGCTTGCAGATATTTTTACCAAGGGACTCGATAACTCTATCTTTCTGAGACTGATTACCAAGATGGGAATGACAGATCTATATTTTCCAGCTTGAGGGGGAGTGTTAAATCCTAGCCGTCCCTTGCATTTTGATCCCACAGCTATGATGGGAATCTGTGGGAGACTCACCTGTTAAATCCTAGTCGTCCCTTGGCATTTTGATCCCACAGCTAGGATATGAATCCGTGGGAGGCTCACCTGAATCATGTTGATCTCCTTCCATATTTAGTTGGCTGATTTAGTAAGGATTATATTAGAGCAATTATGCATGATTTTGTAATTATTTGTTTCTTTATTAAGTTATATTGTATAGATCTATAAATAGGGATAGTTTTGTACAATAAAATTAAGCATTTTCCTCTCAAATTCTCTGAATTTAACAATTATTCCATCTTTGTCATCATCCGTGCTCTCTTCTCTATTAGTGGCTTTATAGTCCTCTATGTCTTCCTCTATTTTATAGGACTCACCTGCGCATTTCTAAATTTTATTTAAAAACTATATAAATAACCAATTTGATCATAAAATAGCACCATTAAATTATGATCATGATCATAACTCAAATGATCCCCAATGGCTCAAATTTCCATGAGTAGTGAATTATGGGATGCACTTGATAGAAAACAAAATCCTTTGTTATGATGTGTGATAGAGAGAAAGAGAGAGAAAGAGAAAGCAAGAATGAGAGGGAAAGGGAGAGAGAAAGAAAGACATGAGAAGGTGCATGTGGTTCATCAACAGGGAAGATGTACAGGGTGAGTGTGCTGAATGAGTGTGCTTGCATGGGATGTCGTAAGTTGTGCCAGTGTCTTCTCCAATGAGCTAGTGTAGCGACTTCCTCACCTCTTGGTCTCAAGTTTTGTGGATGCTTCTCCCGACAAACTCCTGTGCGTGATTTTCTTGTTCTAGCTTGATGGGGGTTTGAAACAGAGTGTGAGAGAGCGAGAGAACGAGGAAGAGTGATTGAGTAGAGGTCACGTGTGAGTCTGGAAGCGAGAAAGCGCGTGCAGCTATGATGCACGGACATGGACACGGCGACACGGACACGACACGGACACGGACACGGGACACGGCTTTTTTTGAAAATATAGGACACGGGTACGACGCGGACACGACAATATTTTTTTTTATATAGTGTATATATATTAATGTAATATCATATTAAAAATGACAAACAATAATAAATGAATGACATGATAACTTGTCTAGCTTATAATATAAAATATTTAGTACAACCAGAAAAATATAAACAAATAATCACTTATTACTAGGATTAGCTTTAGAGGTTTGTTTTTGGCCTTTAATATCATCATCATTGAATATCACTACTTTCAACTCTGGTTCAACAAGAGAAAGATTTGTAATTGTGCAAAAAGAGAGAAGATGAAAATACCTTCACTGCCAAAGAGAAATGAAAATGAGTATATTCGATGAATGGGTATTAAATGCAGATGCTGATTTGGTGTTGTGGATATGAAATAAGAAATTTAGTTTAAATCTCACCAAATAGAAGAAATTATATTTTAAAAAAAATATAAAATATTTAAGATATGCGTGTCGGACACGCGTATCCAATTTATTTTTAATATTTTTTTAATCGGACACGTTTTCGGCGTGTCCGACACGTGTCGGAGGAGTGTCGGACGAGTGTCGTGTCGGACACGGTGTCGGACACTGCACGCCTCTTTGAGGAGAAGTGTCGGTGCATCATAGGCGTGCAGGATTTTACATTTGGAGGGGGGCGACTTGTATGGATGCGGGATCGAAGATGGATGGGGTGGTGAGGAATCTTTTTTACTTAATTTTTAATAATTATTTATATGTATATACACACACATATACATATAGATATATATACATACATTTATATAGCTTATGTAGCATTCAACGGGAATGAATGAAGGAGAAAAATTCATGAAGCAAACCTCAAATATTTTGATTAGGCTGATAATGATGATGCATGCGGAACGTGTATTTTGGCCTTTATTGATGTTTGAGCGTGATAAATTTTTGCAACGTGCTATGGACATTATTATTGTTAATTTTCGACCTGATGACTGTAGCTTATTTATTAGGCCATCTCAGCACTACATTTTATATAGTGTTTAATATTATGCTGTTATTTATATAGTCTTTCATTTTTTTTAATATTAACAATATTATTGTTTCAATCTATTCCACATCTGATTATACAGCTGGCATAGCCAGCTATTCCAACTCAGCCTGACTTTTTTTGTGAAGAATTCATCCCGCCTTGAACTTGTTCATTTCTATGAAGAAGGTTCAGAATTCCTAATAAATCATAGATTATATTTTTTCTGAAGCTTCAGAATTCCTTAAAATTGGTCAGGTCATCATTAGCTAGTGTAGCATTATTAAAATCATACAATTTAGGATCTATTATGCTCAGAAAGTCATCATTTTTTGCATGTAAAGCTTTTCAAGAAGAATTTATCCATCGCTTAAAAATCCTTTGATGATCCAAGATGACATTTTTGCACTTTTTGCATTATAGTACTGCAAACAGAACTTGTGTGGTGCATTTCGTCTGCATGGATATTTACTTAATTATTTTCCAGATAAGACAACAATGTAATTGCACGTATGCTTGGTTTTTGGAGATACAAGCATCCAGGTTGCAACTTGAGTTGTTTTCATGATTGTTATTTTCTTTCTGAGCAGAAATTGTTAAACTTGTTATTCAGTTATATTTCGTGATAAGTTATCGACGTTACTTTATGTATTTGCAGTGTTCTTGTTCTTGATTTTAGCATCCATGTTTTTTATTGGTTCTTTATGAGATGGTTCTTTAAATTGATGCAGTCTACTTTGCTTGCAGCGATTGATAAATTGAGTTTGTTACTGAAAGAAAACATGTCAGAGAAGTTGAATGGTGATAGAAGTCAAGATGCAGCTAGTGAGGAACCATATGCTGCTGCTTCTTTCAGAAATTTACTTCTGTACAATGCAGGTTTCTTTTCATTATTTTTTTTCTCAAGAGAATCTCATTCGTAGAATATATGATTTTTTCCTCTCTTGTTTTCCAAAAATGGTAGCCTAATTATGATACGTGGTATTTTAATTTTCTAACAGTATGGTATATATTTTGAATGCTTGATATGAACATGAGATCTTATGAAGGTGGTGGATCACCAACCGATTTATAATACAAAAATATGCTTTCATTATTTATCGAGCTGCTTGACATGGAAATATATTGACAAATTATAGATATATGATCTTGGACATGCAATTAAATGGTAGAGCTTTTTGTTTTTCTTTGTTTAACTTGCCATGTTGAATCAATAAATCTTTTTTGTAATACATAAAGCTGAATTAGAGTTTTACACGTTATTTCGGGCACAAAGCTATGATTTTCTCTGTTGCAATGCATAAATCAGAAGCAGATATTGGTTTAACTAAGATTTATGTAACGCATGAAGTGAAAGGCAGAACAAGTTAGTGTTCTGGTTAAAGAATATGTAGTTCTACCTGATCACATCACGGCTGCAGTCTTATGAGAAGATCAGTAGTCCTTTCTGTTTGTGGGGAACAATTTGGTAAGATTTTTTTTCTAATGTTTTCTGATTGAGAAAGGACCAAAAAGTTACCTCAACTCTTTGTGAGGGACCAAAATGATCCCCAACTCTTTTGAGGGACCAATTTGGTCCCTCAACTCCTTGAAAAGGGACATTTTTTGTCATAACATCAAATTTTGGGGTTAATGGTGCTAAATCAAATGGTTGCTTTTTAATTAAATTATTTATTAAATATAATTTTCAAGTAATAGTATTTAAAAAAATATTAAACATTTCTTTGATAAAAAAATAGTAATAATTCTAGTCTATAATGATCCTAATTTAAAACTAAAATTATTAATAATTTTTGAAATTAAATTTAGAATTATTAATAATTTTTTTTATTAAAGAAATTTTTAATAATTTATTTTAAATACTATTACTTGAAAATTATATTTCATAAATAATTCAATTAAAATGTGATTAGAATACTCTTTTTAAGGATAAGAAAGGCCTCTTTTTAAGGAGTTGAGGGACCAAATTGGTACCTCAAAAAGTTGGGGACTATTTTGATCCCTCACAAAGAGTTGATTGACCATTTTGATTCTTTTCTCTTTTCTGATTTGATAAGTTGAAAGCAATAGACATAACTGATCAATGTTTTATAGGGCATTTGAATTAAAAAATCAAATTAATAAAAATAATATAAATTATACTTAAGTTGTGTTAAAAAAAGATTAGAGTTGGGCATTACATTTTTTCCAGTTATTTGAATTTTTATTGAAAATATAAAAATGTGGCCCAGTTAGGCATCCTTGCTCTCCCCACTAATGTGACCTAGTTGACCAACACGAGGTCATGAGCTTGATCCTCCATGGTTCATTTGGGACAGTCTGGCTTGTCTAAGTAGCATATTTCAGCCATTGTTAACAGAAGTTTTTGCCAAAACCAGTTGATGATGGCTAAAATACAATTCTTTAAGTTGGTTTTTAACTGTTTCTGATCGTAACCAATACTGAATGGCTGAAACGGTTCAGTTTTTACGCTTAAACTTATTAGTACAGTTCATAGTTATGATTTTAATTGTCAAGAGGGCGGTTAGGAAATGTTATATCTATATTTTTAAATTGAGAGCTATTCTCTATATTGTACCAAGGATGGAAGTTTGAATATTGCCTATGGTTTTATCTTAAAGCCTTATGTTTGTTATCGTATCCAGTGCTAAATCTTTATGAAAATATTTTGACATGTCTTGCTTGATGTTATTTTTTGTGATTTTCGCAGCAATGTTTATTTTGCCTATTGAAGAGTTATTGGTTTGGAAATAGGAAAAGCAGAAATTCTTTGTTCCAATCTTTTAGAATTTTCATGGGAATAAATTTTGTATCTGTAATGTTAGCATTAATATGTGAAGGTACTTCTCCTTCAGTTATTCTGCCCCGTTTGCTAGAAGTTTATTTCTTTGTGTTTAGTCAACTTGAGAATTGATAACTGCTCAAATGTTGGTTTAAGTCTTACATATTGTATCTATAATTTGTGTTCGCTTCATCACAATTTATGTGCATGTAGATTAGTTCAAGCCACAAGAAAATTTTGCATTATTGCTGTAGCACAAAAGTCCGCTTGAAATCAATTTTATATTTGGCAGGTGGAACGGATGCTATTATGCTTTTTTTTTATTTTGTATGACTATTAACATGGATGATTGTTAGTAACGATCCTCTTACTTGCCTTTATTTGAGCTTACAGGATGCTTATCAGTAGATGAAGATGGAGGCCGCATATTCTTATCCGACAGCAACCATCATAGGATTATCATAACTGATCGTGATGGCAGGATTTTGGATTCGGTAAGGAAATGTTTCTTGATGCATGGTTTATATTCATATGATACATAACATTACTATTTTTTGTGGTTACCAGGTTTAGGAAGCTGGTTTTACAAAGCTTCATTTGCAGAAGGTTTTTTTGTGGTTTCAGCTATTCTGGTCTCTGTGCCAGTTCTTAATTTAATTTTAATTAATTATATTCATAAATGCTTGGTAAAAGTTAATATTGCTTAAAAGATTTTCAGCTACTACATTGTCACAATCTGGCTTGGAGACTCGAATTAATGAGGCAGAAACAGATGATTGGACAACTAATTAAATTTTTATTTGCTAAAACTATCCAATAACAACAACAACAACAACATCAAGCCTTTGTCTCACTATGTGGGGTCGGCTTCATGAATCCTTTTTCTCCATTGTGTTATGTTAAAAGTCAAATTCTCGTTTAAATCTAATAAAGAAAGATCATTTCTAATATTTTCTAACCAAATCTTTTTAGGTCTACCTCTACCTTTCTTAGCATAAGTCAAATCTAATATCTCTTTTCCTAATCAAGTCATCGGAAGGCCGCTGTTTTATGTGACCAAACCATCTAAGGCGACTCTCTCTAATCTTATTTTCAACTGGAGTTACTCCAACTTTTTCACGTATATGCTCATTTCGTATCCTATCTCTAAGGGTAAAGCCACTTATCCACCTGAGCATCCTCATCTTTGCAACGCTTAACTTAGTATTATGCTTCTTTTTTAATGGGCAACATTCGACATCATAAAGCATTGCAGGTCTCACCACCATATTATAGAATTTTCCCTTAAGTTTTAGAGGGACTTTTCAATCACACAACAAGCCCGAAGCACTCCTCCACTTCAACCATCCAATTTGAATTCTGATGATAATATCTCCATCTATTTCACCATCACTTTGAAAATAGATCCAAGATATCTAGAACACGTACTCTTATTAATGACTTGATCGCCCAAAGTCACAATGCCCTCACTAGGTCTATTACTACTAAAATTACAATCTATATATTCAGTTTTAGATATACTCAAGCGAAAGTATCCTTAATAAAAAATTTAAAAGAGCCATTAAAACCTCAAAACAATTTGAAATAAAATTATATAAATACCTTTCATTTGGAGCATCTTGCCTATGGTACATATTTTTACATCTTCTACTCGTTTTATGCTTTGAATAATGCATGTTCATTTATAATTTTAGGAGTGAGTCATAAAAGAACTTGTGAGCAAATCATATATTTAAATTACAATAGCACAAGACCTTTGAAATAATATGCATCTTAGTTCCAAAAATAAAATAATTCTGTTTAAATTAATTTCGAACATGACCATCAACATTGTACATATATCATTATCATATCTTTATCCTTTCTCGTAAATGATAAGTCACAAGAGTCACCGTTTAAAATAATACCAATGAAGGCAATTCTTTTTATTTCATTTTCATTTACATGCACAAGTACATTGGTCCCCAGTTAGTACCATAAGGGGGTGTACTCCATCAGTCAACATGTACATACAAGCATTTTTATATAATCATTTCATTCATTTATCATTCAATGACTTTCTATAGTGCACATGCTAAATAATAATGCTGACCATCATTTAATTTAGTATGACAGTTAAAAAAAAGAAAAAATGCTAGAATTTTACAATAATTATTAACTGTCCAATATCAATTAATTCAATGAAATTAAATTAAAGTAAATGAACTTAAATTAAAGTCAATTAACTTGAATTAAAGAAAACAATATCATTACTATAAAATAGAAGCATGAGTATTCACCTTGATTCTAGATATCGTGCCACTTTATTCTTGCTCCTTCGATGTTGACAGATTTAATGCCTATATATAAAGTTCTCGTCGTTAAAATTTAATTGATAAATTGCTCTCAATTTCTCTAACTTGTTTTTTAAATTTCAAATTAAAATCTTAAATCTTATTGATTAAAATTGCTTTCACTCTCTCTAATTAACTTAATTATCTAGATAATTTTCTAATTAAAATCAAATTTTAAAACAAAATTCTCTTTATTATGTTATTTGGGATTTACTATATAATTAATTTTCTTAATTAAAATATATATTTTATTTAACTCTCATAAATTCTCATTTTAAATACCAATTTATCTTATTTTATTACAATTTTCTAATTTAAAATTTCTTCTCTCTTTATTTAATTACTTTAAATATATTCTATGTCATTTATCCTTAGTTCATAAATTCAATATTCTTCTAAATATAATTTATTGTAATATTACATTATAATAAATTATTTTGATTTTCTATTTATAAAATGTCTCTCTTTTTAAATGATAACCATACCTTTCCAACCGAGTGCCGAACTTTGCCCGTACTCGCCCCAACTCTTCGCTCAAGCCTTCTCCCTCGATCGCTGCTCAAACCTTCGACCACTCTAACTTGCACGAAGTCTCCCTCTTTCTCTCTCTTTCTTTCTCTCAATCAGCCTTTATTCATTCCTTTTTGTTCAAGGTCTCTTCTATTCGTGTGGTTCAAATGGAGTGAGCAAATTGGAGTTATCTCCCACGAGGAGTCGTTCCCATTTGCATTTGAATGTGTTTCATTGCTCATTCGCATGATCCAAACCTGCCTGCTACGCTCACACTTGCTCGTGGCTTGTTTGTTCACTCGCTATTGCTTGCCCCCCGCTATTTGATTAGGGTATGGTTTTTGGTGGACTGATTTTTGGGGGAAGTTTTGTGGTTCTATAGGTGTTTGGGCTCTAGTCTACTACTAGAGAATTGGGAGAGCAGGATCCTCCTCTTCACTTGAGGATCCTATTGTATCTTTACTGCATTTTTCATCCATAAAGATTGTGAGTGTTGTCCTTCCAAATTGTGTGATTACTATCCACTGAGTTTTGCTTGAACTATATCTGTTGTCTATCAGTTTTTTATTACATTCAACACGAATCTTGTGATGCTAAATCTGAACTTTGTTTTCTTCATGTTAAATAGTCAACTCCGTCAATCTTTGTTGCCAGAATTACCAAAACTAAGTTTTTTGTCGCATGGGTTCAGAATTTCCTAATCTCAAGATTGCTAAGTTATTCTTAGCCAACTTATAAGTTGACGCCTATGTATGATGTATTTATTCACCTTGGATCTATGAAATTTTGGAATGGAGGATGCAACTTTTCAAAGTTTTTTTGCAATGCAAATACGATGAAAATGATGCCATAAACATATATTGGATTATTTGCTGTGAATAAGAGCAAAGGATGATTTGTTATTTTGTGATAAGCTTGAATAATGATGATGTCTTTGTCTGATGGTTTATTTGAAGGGTTTAGCTAAACCTACCATTAAAGCTATATGTGGCCTTTTAAGAGTAATTAACATTGGAGGACTTGTAAACCTTACCATTTGCTTTTGGCATAAGTATGATGATGTTGATGATTGTGAAGTCTTGCGAGTGAGCTTGAAATAAATTTTAGAGGGTATTTCAAAGCATCATTCTAGTGTCTCATTATTCAACATTTAGCGGTTTGATGTTTCAAAATTTTGAGAATGCAAAAGATTACTGAAGAATTTTCAAAAACTAATTTTCTTTCTAAGAAGAATTACCCTAAATACGTTTTGCATAAATGATTAAATATTTAATAAATGTTATTTTACAGATTGGCTCTTCCCCAGGATTTGTGGATGCTGATTTTGAATCAGCAAAGTTATGGCGTCCAGCTGCATCTTTTTATAATGTTTCTAATGGGTGCTTGTTCTTTGTGGATTCTGAGGTACATGCTAATACCGTCTTCATGATTTTCAACCAAATATTATTTACTGATATCTTTCTTAAATGGGATTCATTAGTAGCTGAGGCTACAAGTTTGTTTGAAGATGACTCATATCATATAAAATAATTTCTTTAGAGGTGGCAACAGCTAAAAATCTGCAAAAAACATTTAATATTCTGCCATGATTAACATTTATCCAATTTTTTTAACCATATAATATGTTCTGCCTATTTACAGAATGTTTGTATTTTGCCTACTAGAAGTTACAACATAATTTTTCTGCTGCCATAAATAATAATAATAATATTTCTGCTGCCATTATGAAGTTTCTGTGCTTATGTGCTGCCTTATTCTCGCCTACCCTTTTCGAACATGGCATTGGTCCCCATTATTTTTCATGGTTGATTTAAGATTAATTGTATGAATGGTTCATTGTTTCTATGGTGGGAGAGTACCTAATGTAAATGAAATTTTATGGATATAGATATATTTTAAATAATCTGGAATCTTTTTAATTGTTTGAATTTGAAAACAAAGAATGTGCCTTCCTTTAGGGGGGCATAACTATTGTCCCTTTATCTATTTTGATATTTTGCCATACGTCGAGAGAAGTTGTGTTGACATCAAAATATATCCAATGCTTTTAAAATTGCATGTATAAACACTCAAAAAATGATTATTGCATTTTTAAATTTCATACCTTGAAAAGTGTGCAAACATATTATGCATATGTACTAAAATGCATATTAGTGGATCATGCAAATGCATTGAAATGCGTGCTAGACTGCTAGTGTATCATGCAAATGCAATGAAATGTGCACTGACACATTCAGTGTGTGAATGCATCATACAAATGCATTGGAAGGCGTTAAGTGCATCATGCATGCGCACCAAAGAGCACACCACTACTTTGAAATGCACAAAAAATACATATAGTAAAAATGCTTTTAAAATTGCATGTATAAACGCTCAAAAAAGTATATCGACATCGCAAAATTACGCTAATGCATTATACAATTGCATCAAAATGTGTACGAATGCATCATGCAAATGTATTGAAATGTGTGCAAATGCACGAAAATATGTGCAAATGTATTGTGCAAATACAGTAAAAAGTGTGCCAACATATTCAACGTATACAAAAATGCATTGTGCAAACGCACTGAAAGATGCGCACATATTTAAAAGATGTTTGAAACACCTATATGTGATCCAATGAGCGTGACATGCATGCAAGCACGACATATGAAATTACTACGCGGGTTAAAAATGAATTTTGAAATTCCTAATTCTTCTCCGTGAAAGGATTGGAGTCCACAAGACTTGAATTTATTAGTGAATTTACAATCTTGAAATTCAACTAGATATTTGATTTCAAAGTTCACATTTGAACTTCATGGCCTACTTCAAAAAAATTCACTCATAAAAGTAAGCTTCCGATTTTCAATACTTAAATAATAATCCCTAAAATCATTACTTGAATATGATCCTCTATTGGCAGGCAAACAAATTAACAAGGTTCAAACAAATGAAATAAAAAATTTCTAGAATCCATGATGATTTCCCAAAAATCTTATAAAATATGAATAAGATAAAATGATTAAAATGGTCCCTTGATTCTTTGTGAAGGACTAAAATGCTCCCCAACTATATAAATAACCATTTTGATTCCTCAAATCTTTAAAGAGGAACCAAAATAGTCCCATAAAATAGTCCCACTATGGGATTATTTGATTCTTCTTTAAAGATTTGAGGGACCAAAATGGTCTTTTATATAGTAAAATAGTCTCACCAAGAGATTATTTTGATTCATTTTTAATGATTTGAGGGACTAAAATGGTCCTTTATATAGTTGGGATCATTTTGGTCCTTCACAAAGAGTCGATTGATCATTTTCTCTTATTCATATTTTATAACTTTATCTGGCAAAGAGTGAATGTCCAATCGAGTGTATCACTAAGATTTATTCTTTGACGATCTCTAGTCGATAAGGACGTGACACATGTCTTTTAATCGATAGTTTTCTACCAAATGGAATAATAAGTAAATGGTTGTGACCAAGGTACTCTATTTGGGTGATTTTTCTTCAAAATAATAGTACTGAATTACGGTAATGACCAAAGTCTGTATGTTCCCCAATGGACCCAAACCCTTGAATAATGAATCATAGGATATGTTTGATAGGGCACAAAACCCACTGTTAGCTATAGGATTGACTTGAACAAGGGACCATGATGGCCTGAGACGACGGAATAATGAGATCTTAATTGGGCTCATCATAATTCCTCCGCTGCTTGCTTTAAGTCTACAGTGGTAAATTTCAAAACTCCGAAATTTAAATTCTAAAATTGCTATTGCTATACGCTTAGTATTTAGTGTTCACCTAATGAGTAATCTTAATTAAAAGTTTCTTTCATTACGAAGGGGTAATTAACACTAGGAGCTCGTGCCTATGAAAAAATTAGATCTTAGATCATAAAGTTCTCGCAAAATAAGAGCGAAATTTTTGGGTAGTGCCTTATCTTAAAATCTAATATTCGTTCTGAAAATTTATCACGAACCTAATCCGTTAAAACTCAAATTATGTATAAAAAGGTGCGGAGAGGTTGGGTCTTGAATTTTCGGACCCCACAAGTTGATCAATTAGATCACTAAGTTGTTTTCATGTTGTAGATTAATATCAATTTTTTTGAATTTACAATTGATTGTTTGTACTTTGTAGAAATAAGATTAAATTCATTTCCACAGTACCTAAAGCATGATTTCATTTTATTTTCCTCATAGAACAATGCAATCAGGAGAGCTGATATGGAAAGAAGGTTGGTGGAAACTATGTACCCTATTCCAAAATCTAGTGGTATTTGGGACCAGATCTCGGGTGTGTGGAGCTGGATCTTGAATTATTCTGGGTTTGCAAAATATATTTCAAAATCAGAGGAACCTGGTTTTGATTCAATCTCTTCTCCCTGGCATATGTTGAATGTAAAGGATGATGAATTCATAATTATAAGCCGCAGGTAATCTGCGACCACCTCTCTATCCTATTCTTGCCTCTCCAGTTGTTGTTTCTCGCAATATAATTTGTTGTGATTCTGTTCTTAAATCTTCAAGATAAAGGCTTTTTCTTCTAGCAGCGCTTTTATTATGCCATAAAATTGAATCTCTTCAGTTTTGCTCTGGAATGCCAATTACTAGCTTTGCTCATGTTTGCCATTATGTACCTACAAACTTCATTCTTTGATTAGAATCATAATTGCTTAAATACAGAATATGCAAATGTTTCTTGTCGTTGATGAAGCATTTTCCTTTCAAAAATATGGTTGCTCTTGGAGGACAAGTTAATGAGGATAAAACAATGTTTGGTTGTCAAGTTGACATCTTAGTATCAAGTCTTAATTTTTGCTGATTACTAATTCTTGACCGAGTGTCAGGCTCTTAAAATTTAAGGCCCGGATTTGTTGAAAGAGTTTTGGTGATTCTACAAGCTTCATTGTTTGATCTACATCTTTAATACACTTCATTTGAACTAAATTCTTACTTATCCTATCTTTTTGTAAGGATAACTTATATATACATCTTTTAGCCTCCTTAGTATCTATTCTATTATATAAATATAAAATCTAGGAGCTTTAACATTATAAGGAATAATTTAAATCCCCTAGTTAATCTTGTCGTCTATTTATATCCTGTAAATCCTGCACAATAACATAAGAATTTGGTGCTGGCCTGTAGAAGTATGAATGCTTTAAATGATTGATATAAGAATTTGCAAGCTTTCAAGTAACAGCTATAAGAATTAATACGTTAGCCACTTAACGAAAATGGAAAACAAGAAAGGGGTGCCTTAGTTTAGGCCAAGTCACACAATAATAGTTAGGATCACAAAACAATTAGAAACTTCAACAGAAGCAAATATAAAAGATTTCCAATAACATCCATAGATTAACAACCAGATTAGATGCATTGAAGCTCATCACTCATTCCCTATGTTTACTAAGCTTTGGAAGATAGTTTTGCACGATTCCTTATACTTGATACACAACCTACAATCGAAGAAGATTAGGAAGGAAATTGAAAAGGGGGAAAGAGTTCACCCTTGTCTTGGCGTGGCGGTGATTTTCCACTGAATGGTGGAAAGATGTTCTTCAATGGCTTCCAAAATAGTGAAATATGAAACACTCCAAGTATTCCTCGACAGAATTATCTACCTCCAGATTGACGTCGAAGCAAGGTGATCGGAGGATGTCGACGAAGCCTTGTTTGTTTTAGACGAAGCCATAGTCGAGTTTAGGATTGACCATGCATGGGATACGTAGTGTTGAAGTCTTGTGGGAGACACCCTTTGCTGTCCTTGAGGATTCTCCTTGAGAGAAAGAAGTTTCTCCAAGGAATCCAAGTAGAAGAAGAGGTGAGAGGGTGGCCGGCCAAGGTAGGGGCTTGGGAAAGTTTAGGTTCAGATTTTAGAGGTGTTAGGGTTAGGGGAAGGCCGGCTAGGTTAGAGAGGGAGTTTGGGAAATATAGTTCAGATTTTAAAGGGTGGAGGATGAAGGGAAATTAGGTAATTGTTTCCCTATTTAATCCCCTAAAGTTGGAAGGATTTTATGGAAGGTTAGAGAGAGAAGGGGGGGGGGGGAAGAGAGAGAGGAAAGGGTTTGAATTCTTTCCCAAGTGAGGCTTAATTTTGGAAAACAATTAAGTAGTGCGGACAAGGAGGAGGGCCGACAGCATGATGATGGGGTAGGGGTTTGTGGAAGGGAAATTATTACTTAAGTGGGAAACCCAAATTAAGGAGGTGAATTTAATTCTAATCCAATTTAAAATTGATTTGGATTTGATTTAGAAACTTCCATAAAATAAAACTTCGTATTTTAGGAAATAAATTCAAATTCAAATTCAAATTGATTTGAATATGAATTTAACGGGTTACGTAAAATATAAAGGCCAAATTAGGAAGGGCATTGATTGCATGCTTTGATGGGGGGATTCAAGGGGGGTGGCGGCAAAGGTTTGGATGTGGGCCGGCCACTTAAAGTGGTGGGGTTGGAAACCGGTGGTGTTGAGGGTGGGGGGGTGTTGGCCAAGAGGGGAGGAAGGGGAAGGGTCTTGGAGCTTGTGGTGGTCGGTGGCTATGGGGGTTGGAAACCCTAGGCCGACGACTAGGAAGAGAGGGGGAAAGAGGAAAAGAAAAGATAGTAAAGAACGAGCCACGAATCCGGACACTTCTAAGGTTGACGGGTGATCCGATTCCCTCTCCTAGGGATTTCTCTCCAAAGCTCTCAAGCTCTCACACAAACGCAAATTGCAGGAATTTTCATTATCATTCATTCATTAACTTGAAAAGAAACAAAAGGGGCTTATAAATAGCCTCATACAATGAAAGGAAACAAAAAGACGACATTACCCTTAGGGCTTACATATGACAAGACCCTTAAGTAAGGGTAAAATGAGAAATGCTAATAAAACAAATACATAATGCAACTAAATAAAACAAATATATATGAAGAATCAAAAATAGATCGGCGCGATCGTGGTCGTAGATCGTCTGCCACGTCTCTGATATACTTTCCATGATCCGATGTCCCCATCCTAAAAAAAACAACAAAACTAAACCTAATCAATGCAAGAGCTCCCTCACCCATTCCTTTATCTTGTGAAACTGCCTCAAGAAGCGTGCCACTATTCTAAAAGGCATTCAAAGGACTTAGAATTATCTCGAACACGCTCAAGTAAATGAAAACTTAAATGGGTGAAATGTACAAAGCTGCGCCTCATATTATATGAGGAAATTTGATGCTCTGCAGGGTCCCTAAGAGTAAAATGCAAACATATAAAAATAAAAAGTCACTCCTTGAAGTACCTCAAAAGATTCTAACTCAACTTTTGTGCCATTCAGATTCATAATATGTACTTGCAAGTGGATAGAAGGTGAAAGGCGATCTTTTAAAATTAAAAATGAAACTTTACACATATTTTTATGACAAACTTTGTGTAAACAATCAAGATCTAAATATCTTAAATCATGTGTGCATTATAGTATAACTTTCAAATTCAAGTGTGATGCCTCAAGAAGTGTTCCACTATTTTAAAATCATGCAAATGAGTCATATCAATCTGTAAAGAAAAAGGTGTTCAAGCACACTGGAAATGCACGCACAAATACATTAAAAAGCATGCCACCTCTCTGAACTCTTCAATTTTTTTTGAAAACAAACTTCTCTATATATGTTCTAACAAATGTGTTAATTGTTTGAATACAAAGTTTAAGAATGCTGGATGAACTAAAATTAAATTGAATCCGAACTTCCCTCTTTGAGAAGCATGAAACATCCAAAATGTGGTCATGTGACTGTTTTAAAAAAAAAAAATTCACTCAGTTTTCTTTTAAAAAGTCAAGCTCATCATTGTATAATGCTCTCAAGCTGGTAGGACCCACATTGCAAGTCTAGTTGTCCTCGCCAAATGACACGACATATAAACCATCATGAATGGGCCATCTGATTAGGTGGTTTAGTTGTAAAATGATATCATTAAATTGCAGTCATTGCTAGAGCTCGTAAGTTTTTTCAATGGCTTAAACACCCTTGAGTTATGAATCATAAGGCCAGCATTTGATAGGGCACAAACCTTTTGTCAACTAAGAGAGAGAGAGAGAGAGAGAGAGAGAGAGAGAGAGAGAGAGAGAGAGAGAGAGAGAGAGAGAGAGATTATTCTTCTTTGTAATTACTTCACTTCTATGATGCACCGACACGACATGGCGACTCATACACGACATGATATGGACATGGGATGCGTCTATCATTGAAAATATAGGACATGGGCATGACACGGACACAATATTATAATTTTTAAATATTGCATAGAAATTAAGAATGCATCATATTAGAAATGATAAATCATTTTGTTTGTATATATGGATAGGTTTAAACAAGAGTGATTTTGTCAATGGATTCTCACATTTTGCTCAAGCAATTAATTAAAAAAAAAAACATCTATGTAAAATGGATGCCATTTAGACATTAAACTAAAACTCCTATCATTCCTTTTTGGATTTGTTTTGCTAATTTGTTGATTCACTTTATGAATATTCAAACTTTTATTGATATAACAACAATATTTCGGAGTCCTTTTAAAATTAATCTAGCTATGGCTTCTTACCTAAGTCATTGATTGCTAGGGTTCTAATTGAGATAGATACCATTTGAAAAAATGGAAAAAGAATTGCATTCACAATGTGAAATTTTATTTGTGAATATTCTCTATTTTGTTCACATTGCAAAAAGGCATAAACATGAAACTATTTAATGTTCCAAATTGCAACTATATCTTAGAAGAATTCTAAACAGACTAATGATAAGATAAAATGCCCTCTAACCTTCAAGGCTTCAACACATCGTCAGTTCCTTCACTTGACTTTGAACAAACAGAAAAAAATCGCGGCCTCTTACCTTTGGCACGATAGATGCCAGCCTCAATCAGTGTCATCGGTCTCGTCATATGCAGAGATCAAGAGAGAAAGAGAGCGAAGGAGTGAAGGGCGCGAAAGAGAGCCTTAGATGAGTCTGGCGAAAAAGTGACAGATGAATGAAATTGGTTTTACATTATTAATATAAATTTTATTTTATAAAACAATTGATTAATCAATTATAAATTTAAAACATAATATTTTTAAATGTTTTTATAAATATAGGGACACGCATGTCGAACACCGTGTCCAATTTTAATTAAATATTATTTTAATTAGACACGTTCTTGTCGTGTCCGGCACGTGTCACAGCCGTGTCAGGCATGTGTCTGTGTCCGACACTGCATACCTTCTTATGTAAGGTGTGTTGGTGCATCATTGCTTCACTTAGACTCAGTATTTATGTCTGGTTAGAGAGAGAACAACTCTTAAATTATTTTTCTTTGTGAATATCTGTCTGAAAAATTCCACTAATATGACTTAATTTTGAACCGGATATATAGTTTTGCAGTAGCATGGACCATGAGCATGACAACTGGAAAGCTCAAGAAGGTTATCAGAGGTTTGCTCATATCTAGTCTTGATCCAACTCCTCTTGCTTCGTGCTAATTATTATTTCCGTTTTGAAGGATTCCAAAACATCTTTGAGAGCTATGGAAACTTGATAGAGGAGAAGCTTTCGTGCTTGAGGGATGCTAATGTTGTTTTTCTACAGAAGTTTAGCATATCAGTTTCTTCAGAAAAGCTTCCCTATGCTGGTTTGATGTCATCAGTTGGGAATTTTCATGATGATATTATTACCTATGATGCAGGTGCTTGACTTCATCTTCACAACTCTTGGATTTTCCCACATGTTTTTCAATTTGAATTAAGAATACTGATATGAAGTTATTTTCCTTCTTGTGAAGTTGGTCAGAGTCTGCTAAAATATAACAGGGAATCTATGGGTATTTCTCATATTCATTTCTCAAATGCGGGCATCCTTGGTGTGCCATATTGGTTAAGCTGCCCTATTGAAAGAGTTTACAATAGGTGGGTTCAAAATGGTTTATTAGTATTTCCATTTAGTGGCGAAATCGTTTATGTAGCTTATGGTCAAGCTAATTTTTATTTTTTTTTATTATGCAGCGGTAACTGTATCAGACAATCAATTGGACAGGTCCATAACTTCAGTGTGCTTCCTGGTATCTAATAATACTTTTCTCTGTCTCTCATTGTATATAAGTCGAATATTATCTTGATTCTCACTATTTTTTTCTTCATAATATTTTTTTATTGCGATGTCAAAATTTGCTTGCGTTACTGCTTATTAACATGGCTGCAAAATATTTTTATACTTTTTTATCTGCAAGCAAAATTAAGTCCATATATGGCATATTCATCCTTGTCTATCTTCAATATCTTTTCTTTTATGAGAGCTACTTATGTTATTAATATAATATAATCATTTCCCTTTAGTCTATGTAGTTCAACTACACATTCATCTCGATATTCATTTCATCTATGCTCAGTTTGTCTATTAATGATTTTTTATTGCATATATAATATATGTGGTCCTCTTTTATTGAGTTTATCTTTTAATACATAAATCAACTTATAACCCGGATCTTTCTTATTAATATGGATAAAAACACGAATCATTTGATTCCTCTTCATGAACAAATATCCATGTTGTTATTGTTAAACTACAATTACATTTTAGTAGATATGAAAATGACAGTGAGGGATATAATTATGAATAGATTTTGATGACTTAAAGCTCTGTTGGGGAGTTAAAAAAATGCACGGTTTAGAATTTATATAAAAATGAGAACCTTGGATATGTGGTGAAGCTTGTGTGGATAAAGTTTGTTGATCATAAGGTAGTAGAAAAGCAATGAGATGGTTTGGGTATGTAAAATGAAGAGCAGAAGATATTCGAACGGACTAAACAGAAGTGGTTTCTAGTAATTGCAAAGGATTTTGGCTAAATATTGATAGATTCATCTTCTAAATGAAAAGAAAAAAAGACCTGGATTAAGGCTTCGTTTGAGACTTTTTTTATTGCTTCTTAAAACTGCTTTTCTAATTTAAAAATTAAAATTTTTATACTAGAAAGCTTCTTTTAGAAACAGTAAGAAAGCCATAGGCTTCTTTTGGAACGTCTTTCTTGCCGCTTCTTAAAGCAGCTTTCTAGTACAAAAATTTTAATTTTTGTATTAAAAAGCTGTTTTAAAAAAGCAATGAAAAAATTGTCCCAAACATAGCCTAAATCTTTCTCTTAAAAACGAACAGTGAGGAAGGATGTCTTATTTTGCAGCTGGGCTACCTGATGTTTACATTTTTTTTGGACTTCTTAATTCCATTTTTCATCTCGCATTCAAACTAAACTGATTTTTCTTGCAACATAGGAAGGTGCAATGTAAGGGTAAATGTTGATATACCAAAAGGAAGTGTACTAGCTGCACCACTGGATGAAAACTGCATCTGGCGTCAAGCAAGAGGATCTGCTGCTGAAGTTTCTGTATTAGAGGAAGGCGAATCACTTGAAGAGAAGGTTCCATAATTACAATTTTTTAACTTTCATCTATAATAGCAAAGGGCTGATTCTTGCTTCCTGTGTTTTTCTTTAATTTGGCACGTTCAAGGTCGGCGTTGCTCAGCAATGGTTTGATGAGTTGGATAATCTTGCCTTTACAAATGCTGGACTTGAAAGTTTGGATTCTAGTGGTGAAGTTGACAACAAATCTATAGATGAAAGTTTCCAAGATACTGGGAAGGTTCATTTCAACTGTGCTGTTAATGTTAGTCCTGGCACTAGTGAGGTATGTTGCTGGACATTTTATATCGTCTTAGGGTCCCTTTATGGCAGCTTTTTTCATAGATTTATTTTCCATATAGCCGTGGAAGCTCTTTTTCTAGTGTCACAACCCGCCTCGGAGGCTTGAATTAACGAGGCAGGAATAAACGGTCTGATAGTTATTTAAATTTTTGTTTACTAATTATTTTCAATATATTGAAAGAGCCACTAAAACCTCAAATGCATTAAAAGGGCATTATAACTATTTTGACAATTACCTCTCTTGGAGTTACATATTTACAATACACATGTTCTCCTCTTCCACTCATTTAAGTTCTTTGAATAATACATGGTGTACATTTATAAATATGGAATGAGTCATAATACAACCCAGTTAGCACATTATGCTTTAAATTTATATATAATTATTTCATTCATGTCATTCAAGAACTTTTTATATTACATATGCCTAATAATCATGCTATCATTAAATTCAATATGATCATTTATTGAAATAGGAAAAAAACATAATGCTAGAATTATACAATAATCATTAACTAACAAGTTTTATTTGATTAAATGCAATCAGATTAGAGAAAATAGCATTATTACTGTAAAAAATAAGAATATGAATACTCACCTTGAATATAGATATTATAATACTTTACTTGTGCTCCTAACTCCAACGCTGATAGAATTAACACCTATATGAAGATTTTATTGTTAAAATTTTAATTGATAAATTTACTATATAACTCAATATTTCAAATTTTTTAAATTATTTTATTACTTTAAATTTATCATATGTATATAATCACATATCTTTATTTTATTTTAAATGTAATTACTTATTTAAAATATCATAATTTAAATGATAAACAATAATATTAATTTCTAAAAAATTAACTTGAATATTCTAAAATATACAATAAGTAACCCTAATACCAATTATGCTTATTTGTTTTTCTTATAATAATCATTAAATAACATTTTTTTATACTATGTAAACTAAATATATAAAAATTTTAATTAAATTCCTTTCCTTTCCCAAACCAAGCGTTGAACCCTAGCTTTGCCCGTGTTTGACCCGCCCTCGTCGCTTAAGCCCTCTTAAACCTCCTCCTTTGCAACCGGCTCGCTCATGGTCCTCCCCCTGTTCTCTCGTTCTCTCTCTCCCTCCTTTAAATGAACAGTTATTACGTCCTCCGACCGGATGCAGAGGAACATCCGGTTCAAAAAACTCGGTACACCTTTGTGCAGGTGTTTTTTTGCCTACGACCGGATGTTTCTTGCATCCGGTCAACCGAACCAAATAAAAGCGCCCTTTAAATAGACAAAGCTTGACGGAATGTACCCTTCTCTCGTGACTTCAAGCATCGGAAACAATCAGACTCTTCAGCCTCTTCATTTTTGTCTTCTCCTCCGGCCAAGTGATGTAACAGCCCTCTTAGCTCCCTCGTCTTCTTTGCCTACTCGAGTGGGACCCCAGGCGACGAAATGAGTCATCCTTTCCGTCTTCGCGTGCACGATTCCTCGCTTGTTCAGCTTCCGCGACTCCAAGAGATGAAGTATTACCCAGTTTATTTTTTTGATAGTAGTCACTCTTTTAATTGACTATAACTTTTTTTATTGTTTTTGTGTTGAGAATAAGCTTTTTTAACTAACAGATCAAAATAAGCTGCATAGAATAAGCTTTTTTAACAGCTAGATCTGTTAGTGTTGCAGTTGTAAAAAAGTTCTTCAACTTTTTTGAAAACAAAGATCCATAATAACCATATTATTTTTAAAAAAAAAAAAAAATCCCTGCAACACTTTAGCATTAGTTTTATAAACAACAGCTGCAACTGCCTAAAGGGACCCTTATAGTTCACTTATTATACAAAAAACTGATCGAATATATGCAATTCTGGCGCAGGTCATTGTTTCAGCAGCTCTCTATTTGAAGCCAAACCCAGCATTAAGTTTCAAGGAAGCGGCTAGTTTGCTGAATCCACAAAATCAGGAAGATGGAATGCTAGAAAGAGAATCCTTCTATTTGTTTCTTCAAAAGTGTGAGAAAATTTCTGACATTATCTTCACTAAACCATTGCATCTAAGAATAAAGTTGGACTGTGGAGATCACCCTACTGCTTCTACTTCTAAAGAAACTATCTTAACTGACACCAGATTAGAGGTCAATGTGATTTTAGACTAAGGCTTTGTTTGGGACAGACTTTCTTATTGCTTCTTAAAGCGGTTTCTAGCTAAAAAATTTTAATTTTTGTATTAGAAAACCGCTTTAAGAAGCAGGAAGAAAGCCGTCCCAAATAAAAACTAAGAAGAATGGTTGGTTCACTTTAGGCACTTAAGGTTTTTGCCGCTTTTTTTACACTATTCGTCTTATATTTCTGAGGTGATTATTAGTGTGTATGCACCGTTTGAATAGGACATTTTGAAGATTAAAAGTTGTTTAATTGGAAGTTTAGTATATTTGTCCACAAATGTACAAACAAGTTAGTGATATTGTTTTTTAAACATCCGTTCTTTGTGATTTATGGAGCTTACATATCTTGTTCTACCTTTACATAAAAAGGTCTTCAAAAGTCTTAAAATTTCTCTTCATTGATCTTTTAGGGTTGTCTTTTAACAAAAATACCTATTTGCCTCTTTCAGGCGAATATGTATATATTTATTTTGTAGTTCTATCACTTCTCGTCATCTTTTATCCTTCTAAATGATTATTTTTTGGTAGTATAAGGTTCCTAAATTATTAAATCTGGCTATTTTCATGTCTGCTAAATTGTCTTAGTTTGATTATTATATAACGCTATTTGTTTACTGGAGTTTTTTCCGGTTGCTAAATTACATAGATTCTAGGATAGTTTTCTTGTTATTTTGTAAAGTTGTTGTATACAGGATTGTCAATATTTGACACAACCCGAAAACCCGACTCGAATTTGATCCGAAAATTTCGAGTTATGGTCAACTCAGACCCGAAACGGGTCGAGTCCCGTCAACAAATTGACCTGTTTCAAAATCGGGTCGGGTTCGGGTTTACCCATAAATTCGAAATTGACTTGTTTTTAATCCGAAAATCGAATATTGACTTGTTTTTTACCCGAAAATTGAATATTCACCCATTTTTGACCTGAAAATTGAATATTAACCCGGTTTTTCTTAATGTTTAAAATCATATCTAATCCAACTTAGGCTAGCCATCCCTTGGACAAGTAAAGACGAAGGAGCCTAGCCCCATGATTCAGAATATGAGCTAGGTGTGAATGCTACAGTACTTGTGGGGAACCTATAAAATTTATTCTTCAGTTTTGAATGGAACATTTCACAAGAAAAACAATGGTTTTGCTATAACTTCCATAAGCCTTATGAGCACTTAACAACCTTCTTGAGGAAATACCGTATAAACTTACAGTATGTTGCGCTTAGAAGACATTAAAATGGATCAGAACCAAAAACTCGTTAACTGAATCTGAAGTGATGCACTGTCAAATAAACGCTCTTGCGAAAATTGAATAAATGTCTTCATCTGAGTTAGCATAGTTTGCGCCAGAATTTCACATCATTGCCTTCATTCAACAATTGAGAGATGGGGTGTAAACAAGTTGAGTCGAGTCGAGTTTAGGTCTTTTCGAGCTCAACTCGTTAGTAAGAAAGTGAGCTCGAACTCGAGCTCGAGCTCGATAGGAGAGCTTGAGCTTGAGCTCGTCCCACTGTAAATGAGCTTGAGCCGGCTGTGAGTTATGGGCGGGATTTTGAAAATTTTAGGCTGGATTTTTAAAATTTAGTCGGGATTTTTAAAACTTAAGAAGGATTTTAAAAAGAGATGCAATGTTTAACATTTAAATAAAACTTAAGTGATTCTTATTTATTTTTTTAATATTTAAATTTAAATTATTTTTTTCTTATTTAAACTGGCTCGCGAGCTCACGAGCTGAGCTGACTCAAGCTCGAAGAAAGAGAAATAGCACCACCCGCGCCGTGATTGTTGCTTGGCGCTTACTCGTGGAGTCGTAGTGTACAGTTAACAAATGGCTAATAATGGTTAAGGATATTTTCCTCTTTCTCATTGTTTTTTTGGCCTTTTTCCCACCCGCTGAACTGCAGGAGAATCTTTTCTTGTGGATTTTGAAGGGCAGAAAGCAGCCTCTATATCTCAAGCCCGCCGTTGTGTTGCTCCATTTTCACGCTAATTTTTGTCCTTTATTTTGGCACATGGGCTCTGTTTTTTTATGTATAATTTTTCTTTTTAATTTTCTACCAAATATTGGAGTGAATTTTACTTGGGCTTCATTCGAAATATTTTTTTTATTATTTTTTAAAATAAGTTATTAGTAAAAAAATTTAATTAAAATTTTTTATACTAAAAATTTAATTTAGAAAGTAGTAAAAAAACTGTCCAAACTAAGCAGTTTTTTAGTATAAAATTTAAAATTTTTGCATTAGAAAGCTGCTTTAAGAAGCAGTAAAAAAGCCGTCCTTAATGAAGCCTAAGATTTCATTTGGGATGATTTTCTTACTGCTTCTTAAAGCAACTTTCTAGTACAAAAATTACATTTTTATACAAAAAAACTGCTTTAAGAAACAGTAAAAAAAGCTGTTCCAAATGAAGCCTAAGGGTTCGTTTGGGACGGCTTTTTTATTGCTTTCTAAAACGGAGTTTTAGTATAAATTTTTTTATTTTTGTACTAAAACTCCGTTTTAGAAAGCAATAAAAAAATCGTCCCAAACGAAGCATAAATCTTAATTTAAACCAAGGCTTCATTTGAGACTGCTTTCTTATCGCTTTTTAGAGCAACTTTCTTACAAAAATTAAAATTTTTGTTTTGAAATGTTGTTTTAAGAAACACAAAAAATAGCCTCAACTAAAGCCTAAATAAATTAGATCTCTTGGGATGGTATAAAATATTAAACTTTAATATGAAGTATAGATCTTGGGGTGACTTCAAAAAAAGGTCAGATCTGAGTCTTTTTTTACCTTATTTAACTAAATCAGTGTGCAAACAAAATCATACTAATTTTACAACTCTTTGATAAGATATTTATGAAAGATCACTATGAGTTTTTTAATGTTCAGATTGGATTTTGTATTATTTCAAATTGAGTGAATCAAACCAAATTAATCTGACCAACATAGTCAACTACTTTTTTGTGCTATTATATCGAGTGAAGAGAAACCCACCATCTATTTAGAGAGACAATTTAGGTTTTGTTTGGAAAGACTTTTTTATTGTTTTGTAAATTAATGATCCAGGCTTCATTTGGAGCAGCTTTATTACTGTTTCTTAAAGCAGCTTTTTAGTGCAAAATTAAAATTTTTGCACTAAAAAGTTGTTTTAAGAAACACTAAGAAAGTCGTCCCAAATGAAGCCTTAGTATAAAAAATTCTTAAAATAAAAATCTGTACTAGAAAGCTGCTTTTGAAAGCATTAAAAAGCTATCACAAATGAAAACTTAGTAATATCTATGAATGAATAATTAATTTTGAACTTCAAAAGCTAAGTACCATCACCAATGATAGTAGGATACTCTAACCTTAATAATTATTTATTAGTGTCCCATTAATTTAAATTTATAAATTTTTTTGGATGTCCTAACAATTTAATCAAAGCCTAATGATTTTAGTATGGGTTTTGTTAGTTATTAGTATTTAAATCATGATTTTATTGAATTGAACTTTATAACAAAATCACTCTCACACTTAAATGTGGTCCCAATTAAAATTGGAGATCTTAGTTGAGGGATTCCCCAAAGAGACTTCCACCAATATTAGTGAAAAGAAAAACATTAGACATTTTATTAGCTTCAAGTTATATATATATATATTCATAAATTAGTGAGGGATAGTTAGTTTTATTAATATAAGCTTACATAAACAATTACAATTTATTTTTAAAATTGAGTTCAAATATTTATTTGATAGAAAGTGGATAAAAAAATATTTTTTTTTTTAAAAAAATAAACTTAATAAATATAAAAAAATGGGATTTAATTATGATGATTTAAAAGTGAACCTTAATTTTATGCTTTCCATATATTAATTATTCTATACGGATGGAAACCGTCTTGAGATCAACCAGAATGAATCACATCAACCTTGTACTCGGTATCGCGGATTGGTATAGCTTGGTACGTCGACATGAAACATTCTGATTGTTCTCCGGACAGATTATACGTCCGATCTCCGCATAGAATAATATCTCCATGTGGGCCACCCGGAGACCATTGATAGCTTCACGGTAGCCCCACCACTGTTCCGAATTCAACCCCGCCAACTAACTGCCCCCCACATTTCTCTGATTTATAAGCATACGCCCAAAGAAAATTAAGTGCTGAAAGCAGACGTCCAGTTATCGTCCGTTAACTACCGCAAATGAGGTTATTTTAATATGATTTTGCTTAACTAGTTTCTTCCATAAGAACAGCCAAAGCGGTCGAAATCAGTATTTAAAAAAAAAAATTTCTTCAACAAAGTTCACATTTCTCCTTATACCCTTCACTATATAAATCCTAACTAAACTGAATCTGCCATCAGAAGCTTACTTGCTGGCCATGGACTGGTACTCATGGCTCTTAAAATCTTCGAGGCTCGACCGGAATCTGATCTACGAGTACTCTGTCCTTCTTTCCCAGAACGAGCTCGAGGAAGATGACATCGCCCACTTCGATCACGAGTTTCTCCTCAGCATGGGCATTGATGTCGCCAAGCATCGCCTCGAGATCCTCAAGCTTGCTAAGAGCCACCGCCGTTATCACCGCCCCCGCCCCGCCCGGCCAGTCTCCGCTCTCCTGACAGTCATCCACGAAGCCTGCAACTGCTTAACAAGGTAACAATAATATTTCGACCGCATCTCTAAAGGTGACTAATTTCGCCTCATAGATTTTTAAAAATTTTACATAATTGGTCATTATATATAATATGGAAATTTCATCTTTAAATTTTCGACCCTCACTGTAAAATTTGGGGTAAATTATTTCGCTGTGATCCATGACAGGTATGTTCATGATCTAGTCCACCATCCAAGCAAGGCAGTGGTGATTATGCCGGGGCCAGGAGGAGGGAGGCGACAGATGGTGAGCGGTGGGATCAGGAGGCTGGCTATGGCGAAGAAAGGAAGGTTGCAGATCACTGATGTAGTCTGCAATGGAGTTAAGGCAGTTCAGCTCGGTCGGAGCCCAGCTTCACAGAGCATGAGCCCTGTAGTCGGCAATGGAGTTAAGGCAGTTCAGCTCTGTCGGAGCCCAGCTTCACAGAGCTTGAGCCCTGTAGTCGGCAATGGAGTTAAGGCAGTTCAGCTCTGTCGGAGCCCAGCTTCACATAGCTTGAGCCCTGTAGTCGGCAATGGCGTTAAGGCAGTTCAGCTCGGTCGAAGCCCGGCTTCACAGAACATGAGCCCAATGGCACTGCTTGCTTCAAGGCAAGAAGGCCATGATGATGGCTTTACTTGGATTGGGTACAATGACACAGACCAAATGAGGTGGGACTCCATGTTTCAGGATCTGAAGCCTACCTAACTGGATGAGCTCTCCTTTTGAAGATTTCAGAAAGTTCCTATCAGCTAAAGAATCAAAATTTATTCGAAAGAATGAAGTTTTAACTGAATTTTGAATGAAAATTTTCATATAGTGATAATTAGTTCATGCCACTAGCTCTGATTTGTTTTGGTGTCTCTGCTTTAGCTTTTTGGAATCCAGCTTTTGAGAGTGAGGTATGAATGGCTAGATTTACTTGAAGGTGGAGTGTTTAGGCTTTTACTTTGCTTTTGTGGAAGAATGACTGTAAGAAATGCTAGTGGGAAATTATTATGCTAAAGAGCAAAGATAGGGAGGTAATATTTTTTTTCATGGACTGATTAATTTGCTTGATGGTTAAGTTAGGTAGATGGCAGTACAGTGGCATCCCACAAGAAAAAAGAAGAGGTGATGGTCTGTCTCAATCACAAATTAAAGTTTTAAGAATATTATGGCAACTTTGGAGTTTCTATTCTGCAGCCAAAACAAAAAATTATACCTACCGGCATTGGAGACTTTGGCTAAGTTGGAACGAGATTTGGTTTCATATATTATGGGCTAAAGCTAGCTTAGAAAGTAAGGCTTTTTTCTGTTTTATTCTGCAAGTTGTTCTTATTCTACAATAACTAAGGTATGATATTGATATCTTATTATGATGGCGTCAAAAGACTTGAAGTGAAAGCCTTATTAGGTATGAATTGATTTCCCTTGAAGGGAAAAAATGCAAAGAATTTTTTATGTTAAGCTTCAATTAAACATATATTTACAGGAAAAAAAGTCATAATATGGTGTATAAAATAAGAGAATTCATTAACCTTTTCAAAATTCCAATGTTGAATCATGAAATCACTCGGAATTATATTCCTAACAAGATAACTTTCATAGTGAATAACATTGAAACAAACAATCTAGGCTGAAGGTATAATGATAGTTGATAAGTCTGGATCATGACTTAGGCTTCGTTTGGGATTACTTCTTGATGCTTTTTAAAACAGTTTTTTATATAAAAATTAAAAATTTTGTACTAAGAAGCTGCTTCCAGAAGAAGAAAGAAAGTTATCACAAAAAAAAATTCAGGCTTCATTTGGAACAGCTATTTCATAGCTTTCTATAATAATTTTTTAGTACAAAAATTTCTTGAAAACGGCAAAAAAGCACTGGTCAAATGCTATCCCAAATGACGCCTCGACCAGATAAAAGTACTGCATAATCTAACCTTGGTAATGATGGGCTAGCTCCAACTGAGTTCAATAAAAAATGGCCACCTTCTTATAAGAAGGCTTAAATGCAGAGTACGTTTAAGAGATCTGGAAAAAAAAATAAGTTTTTGCAGCAATATCATCATTATTAATCAGGCATATCTTGATATTTTAATGTTTGTAAATGTTTTAAATGTAAAATGAGCCAGTGATTGAACTGGATGCAATCAAGCAGTTAATATCCTCTGATTGCTTATAATTCTCGATTATTTCCCATTAAAACAACATTATGATACATAATAGTTTGAGAGTTATCACTTAATGAACCATTATTCTTACAAATGATGACGACCAAAAAATAGGGACAAAGGCAACACTATTCTTCACAGGGTAAGTAAGTCAGTGCCAGTGAAATTTACAGAAATATAAGGGCGATTAATTACAAAATATGAACTATAGTGTAGGGATGGATTTGTCTTCTCTTTGGGGGACATAGGTGCATGTCATAAATCTTAAACCAATTCAATAGAGTAGAAGCAGAGCAATACCCATCGATGCTTAGCTTGGTTGGTAGGCGAGTACAGTTAGGAAACCTCCAATCCAGGGGCAGATCCGGCTTATTTTTTTAGGGTGGGCAAAAAAAATTTTTTTAGTGAGGGGTGAGGAAAGATGCTTAGAATTGATAAAAATAGGGCAAAAAAGTTTTTTGAAGGGGGGCAAAATGTCCAAAATACCCAAAATATTTCAAAATCTCCTCTCTAAATATTAAAAAAAAAACTTTTTTGAGGGTGGGCAACCCACCCTAAGCCTTGGGTGGATCCGCCCATGCTCCAACCCGTGTTCGATTCATCTCGAGCGGCAGCGCCTCTTAAGTGGGGCCCAATCAAGTGCGTGCCAGGAGATTTCTGAGATGGGTGTCTCTTCTAGGCCAGCCGAGGATTAGTTAAGCCGTCAAGTGCCCTTTCGGAGTGGCAACGGGTGGATATCCTGTTCAAAAAAAAAAAACAAGTAGATGTAACACCTAATTTTAATTTAAAAATTTGATTTAAAAGCCAAATGAACACAGAATATTGCAAATTTACAACTAAAAAGACCAACTTATCTCAATAATTCCAAATACTACAAAAATACCTTAATCTTAAAAGCATATGTGGTAGGATCTGAGCAAAGCAAACTAAAGCAAGAAGGGGCCGATCGAGTTAACCTCCTCCTCCGTGTCTTTGGGGGGCAAAATATGTGCATGTAGTTATACCATCACCTAAAAAATAAGCTCTCTGTAATGGTGGTATCTGATTATTTCGAGGCACATTCATTTTATTGCAATTCATTTATAAGATTTGAACTTCTTGACATTTATAGAACTTAGCTTCATGAGCTATTTACAATGAATGGTTACACTTAAGGAGATGAAGTTTCTGATATAAAAATATCAACATATCATTATGACTTTATAATGATCCTAAATTTGATCAACTAATCTTCCTGGATTTTAATCAAGCAAATTGTTGGAATTTTGATCATTAGCTCAACTGGATTTTGGGAAGGGGGATTTCAAGATTTACAAAATGGTAAATTTAATTGGTGAAATAGGGACATTATTGATAGCATTCCCAAAGAGATTAGTTAAACCACCATTGTTAGTCTTAGACCAGCAACATAAGTCACTCCCTGCTTAGGGAGGTTAATTGAGTTATCTTCAATATATTATCATTTAATCATTTCTCGGTAAGGGTAAATGCGATTGGATTCATTCATTATTAATAGAAGTTCTAAACATTTCATTACAATTTGAATAAGGAAAAAAGAACACTCCTTTAAAAATTTATAAATTGACCCCCAATTTTACTGATATAAGACATTCAAAATATTTGAATTCTTGAATTTTAGGAGAATTCTGGTGCTTTGGCCACCACTTGAAGGTCCTTTTCACCATCTCCCAAGTTCTAAGATCATGACTTTCATCACCTCTAAGAAGACTATCTTGATTGTCCTCAATCACCACCATGACCTTCATACGCAGCTTATTTTGCAGAAATCACGAGTATTCAAATATTGTGAGGTTTTGAACCCATTGAGACTTGGAAACTTAGAGTACTCAACCTAGAGATGAGTAACAAAGGTCTAGGTTATTTCTCATAATATTGGGAATGAGTTTAATCTCATAATTATAAATAGAGTTAAGAGAATAATTATTAATTATGACTTAATATAATGAGAAAGAGTTTAATATCATAATATTTCTTATTTTATGGATGTAGATGGGTCAAAATGTTGCCTTCATTCCTGGAATTGTGCAATAGATATTAGGATTTAATTGTAGGCTTTAGTTTTGATGTCTTTAATTGGCGATCTCTATTATGGGATTTACATATTAGACATGGAAGCTTTTGCTACATATCTTCACATTTAAGGTTTAGCGAGATATGTAGAACTATATAACACATTCTCTCGATGAGTGCTACTTAGAATGTGTATGAGTAGAAGGAGAAGAATATCTCTTTAGTTGGATTCTCTCTTAATATGATGGTAATATAATTTTAATATTGATAAGCAACATCAAATAGGATTTTGGATAACTTCATCTTGTTGAATGGTATCTTAGAAAGAGATAACCATCTTATATTTGAAAGATATTTCCAGCTTTTTCATTGTTGGCATGAATGGATTTGAGAATTGTGAAGGGTTATTGGGTATACTTTTACTATGTATGGATTAGGGGGGTGTCAATATTTGACACAACGCGAAAACCAACATGAAAATTTCGGGTTGACCCGGAAACTCGAAATCGACCCGTTTTGACCCGGACCAGCTGTTTCCCTCTCTTTGTGACTCTGTCCATCCCGTCACGTCAGTCGCGTGACCCGTTTGAAGAGATGACGCGTCCATCAGTCTCATCTGCCAGCCCATCCATCCGCGTCACGGCGTTAGTCACTGCCTCACCGTCACGACTCATTGGTTAGTGGCGTAATAGCGTCCAACGTCCAGAAGCTCCGCAGTCGCAAGAAACGAAGGGAGCTCGGAACTCGGAAGTAGCGGCGGGAACTCCTTAGTCCGTTAATCGGAAGTACTAAAGTAGTGATGGGAGCTCGGCCCGTCAATGGCTCGCTATCTGGAGTAGCGACGGGAGCTCAATAGCTCCCTATCGGAAGTAGCGATCTCGACAGCTCACAAAAGGATGGGACTTCGGCAGCTCGCAAAATCGAAAAATCCCTAAATCTGTGTCGGGTCGGGTTGACCCGAACCCGAAGCGGGTCGAATTCGGATCCAAAAAACCCACATGTTTGAAAAAACGGGTCGGGTTCGGGTTGACCCGAATAGCACCGGATCAATTTTGGATTCGACCCAAACCTGACCCGCAACCCAAAATTGACACCCCTACTATACACAACTTGTGGCCATTGCATTTTTGAATAGATGTGATCATCTCTCCTCTTATAAAGATGTAGGCCTTTGTTGAAGTCAAAATAAGTAAATATCTCTCTCTTTGTTCTGTTCGTTATCTTTTGGTTTTATTTATGATATATTATATTTGCATTTTGTAACATTTCGCATTGCGTTTGTCACTCATATTACATTATATTATCTTCTTATTTGAAGTGAGGAAGTAGAAATTAATTAGCAAGAACAAGAAGTTAAATTAGTTGGAGCAAGATAACGCGCGAACACAATTGACTAAACTTGAACCAGTCGTTTTAGGTTAAAGTGACTAAGATTTCGTTTTGGACAGCTTTTTTGCTGCTTAATTTCTAAAGTAAATTTTTAGTACAAAAAATTTTTGAACTAAAAATTTTTGTACTTGAAAACAATAAGAAAACTGTCTCAAACAAAACATTAGTCAGCCAAAGCCAATGTGCTTTTTGAAATCTAAAAACTGAGGGTACATAGACCATTTACAAATAAGATATAACTCTTGCTATTCCCTTAGTTGCAAGAGAGACACATAATTATGCTATGACAACCATATCAAGCATTGGAGTACACTATTAACACATGGAAATATTTGTATACCATGCATTAAAAATAAGGTAGTCTCATGCATATTTTTTACCCTTTCATCAGCAAGAGAAAATATTAAACAATTTTAACCTTTTAAAATTAATCCCATGAAATATAGCAATTAATAATATCTACTATTATTTAAACTACTAGTAACTTTGAATTATTATATAGGCCTAATCTACAAAGTTACTATAAAATAACAATTATTTTCTATCATGCATTGCATGAGAAAAAAATTATTATTAAGAAATGAAAGGTGGGGAGTAACAAGAAACTTATCAGAACATTTCCAGACTATGCCGTCATATAAGGGGCAAATTATTGCATCCGGTCACCGGAAGCGGAGAATAGGTTCGGACATCCAATAAAAATTTGTCACGTCACCTGCGCTTTTGACTGCGCTTTTGACTTGCGCTTTAATTGCGCTTTGACTGCGCTTTTGACTACGCTTTGATCTACGCTTTACTTGCGTTTTACTTGCACTTTACATGCGCTTTACCTGCACTTTTGATGCGCTTAATTTAAAATAATATTTTATTAATATCCGGACCTATCTCCGCGTCCGATGACCGAATGCAATAATTTGCTCATATAAGGAGCCACTTCAACCAGTAGCCTCAGAATGCTTCTAACGATTATGCTTATCATGTCAGTAGGAAGTCCATGCTTATATCTATATACAAACTTTCACTAGTGTCTTGTATAAAACCTTCACAATTATATTGTATTTTTATTTTTTATTTTCATTTTATTCAAAACAGCTGACAGCTCGTAGGCACGTTGTGGTCGATTTCAGCTGTTATATTGGAGAAATTATTACTTGCAGAGTCCGGACATAGTGTTAAGTCCAGACTCTAATAAAAATGTGACATGTGTTATTATACACAGTATGTATATACACACTATTTGCGCACTGTGTATTTTGTACACAACGTGTACACAATTGTATAATTTGTACATAGTCTATACAGTTGTACACAATGTGTATAAATTTATATACACTGTGTACAAGTTCAAATGTCACATTTTTATTGGAGTCCAAATGTAACTCTATGACCAGACTCCACACATAATAATTTCTCATTATATAGAGACAGTGGAGAGCCAAGAAAGATGAACATGCTATGTCAACGTTTAGGGTTTGTTATTCACGTGAAGACTATGTCATCCTAAGGTGTTGCTAAATGGAAGGAACTTATCAACGTCCATGAATGATATAAATCATAGATCAAATTGCCAAATTGGAAAATTTGGGTGCTATCATAGTATCAGCTAAGTTCACGAGCTAGAGATAAGCGGACTCGAATCGCTGACATCCGTCACAGGGTAAACCACCACCTCTCAGGCCTCTCCGGCTGATTCTGCCATAGAGGCCAACGATAGACAATAACTCACCCCGACAGCTTACAACTTTCATCATATTGTGCTCTTCAAAGAGCAACTCTTCTCAAAATCTCAATAGTTACTGAGTTGGAATACCATTATAAGGATTCTTGTGGTTCCGGAGAATCCAGCTATAGGAGAATCAGAAACAAAGAGATCTCCCCCCTTTTACACCTGACTCTTTGGTCTTTTGAATGCTGATTTTAAGAACGAGTGATTTCCCTTCTCCGAATTTTACTGCCTAACAGGAGAGCAGACAACTAATGTCTTCCACTTATTGATCATGGTTTATGGTCGTCGGACTGTGACCCCTCTAGAACGAACTTTTATTTCGTCCAGTGAACGTATGTTCCTCTACATTCGGCCACCAATGTAATCACGCCACGTAGCATGAAGAAAAGTCGCCGACCCAACCCGCTGTATTTTGGGTTATCGCACGTGTGCATTTTTAAATGAAAAAAATCCCAAACAGTTCGAACAGCAACCCTTTACCTTTTTACGGCGATTCGAAACCTGTAACTATTTACTTCCATTGTAGTTCTCCAGCATTTCCTTCCGACTTCTCCAGCATTTCCTTCGTAGTTGTTCTTATTCTCCGGTCGAAAACAGTCGCAGATATAATGCCTGAGGTTTGAAACGATGTCCCGAGAAATTTTGATTCTTATGATATTGTTTATCTCGTTAACAATCAAAAAATACGTATGTTTAACATCTTTGGTAGTTTTTAAAACTCGGTATTCGAATGTATTACTCGGTACTACTCGGTATTCGATATTAGGTTATGTTCGATTTTCTATGTATAGGTCGGTACACGACGTCACACGATAATAAAACTCGGTACATATTTCCCAGACAAGTTAGGTTTTCCTTAGTAACGTTCTACCACGTTGATTATTACATCTCGGTATATGTAGGTACAAACCGTGTATACTTTGACAACAAATATTGTCGGTACAACTCTGTATAATTTTATTTAATATACTGGCTATAACTCGGTATAACTTGGTACTCGGTTTACGCATGAATACCGAGCTATACTGAGTTTTCAAAAATATCGGTACTACTCGGTACTCGGTACTCGGTATATGTAGGTATACTCGGTATATGTGGTTTTTCTTGGTTTTCCTTGGTAGTTTTTACACTTATAACTGTTATTTTCTTAGTATTTGTTACACTTTTTTATGCAGGGATATTTCCCCAAGATTCATTTTAGATGTCGGACTTCAGGATTTAGAGAAGTTTGTGATGAAATGGTTGAGAAATTTGGGAATCAATTTGTTAGAAGCCTAACTGAGCTACAAATTAACCAGTTCCTACTACTACCACGGTTCCCATAGAATGTTCCTCTTGTCTATATGTTATTGTCAACGTGGGACAGTAAATGTGAAATTTTTGTTATTAACAGCAGGACTATAGCTTTCACATCATATGAATTAGCGTTGATTCTTGGCTTACCTAACAGTGGTATTAAATTTGAACCAGAGACTGGTACAAATGCTGGAAAAATAGCAAATGACATAAGGCATGATATTATGGAATTGGATTCGTCAACGCCCATCGAGATTGTTAGAGAACAATTTATTGTATATTTATTGTCCAATATTTTCTTTCCAATGGCCAACTTTTGAGTGCAATCAATAATATTGGATGTTGCAAAAAATGTTCAGAACTTCAGAGCATATAATTGGCCCCAATCCATTCGGGATTTCCTTGTGAATGAATTTAATACAATAGCCAAAAAACAATCAAAAGGTCAATCATTAGGATATGTTAATGGCTTTGTTATGATTATAATTGTGAGTAAATCCTACACATATTACATTGTTTTATTTATTTCTATATTCTACTAGGTTCTTCCTTTCATACACTTATTTATATTGTATAATTTTTTATTTTAGATTTGATTTTTTGAGCATACAAAGTTCCACCCAGTAGTGGATAAATTGGCTCGACCCCGTCTCCTTCGTTGGGATGCAAAATTTAATTATAGAGTTAAAGATGTTAATAATTTATTAAAAAACCTTCAGGAATCTGAGGTACAATTCATATCTTCACTCATTTATCTTTATTCTGTATTTATATATTTTTGATATTTATAAAAAATTTGTTCCAGATCATGACCAATTTACAAGATATAACTGATTATGAGAAGACTTTAATTCAGAGCACTTCAACAAATAATACAGGAGAGCATTTGCAGATTGTCGTTACACCTTTGACAACCACACATATGTCTAGTAGTAAGCCAACCGCATCTCTACCATCTACTCCATCTCCAGCTAGTCCAAGCCCAACTGCTTCTCCTACTCCTACTCCAATTGATACTGAATGTCCAACTGAACAGCCCATGAGCAGTGATCCTACAATTAAAGTGGTTAGTCCCACTGATTGTCCATGTCCCACTGATTCTCCTTTTCAAACGCCAATCAATACTGATTTTCCATGTGAAGAAGCAGCAAGTAAGATTGATGCTCCTATCCTTCCACCAATCGAAAAGAGAAGTACTGATATGCCCAGTCCATCAACAGAATTTAGACCAGAAACTGATGCACCCCGAACTGAAACTGAAGAAACAAATTTGAGGATTATAAATCAATCCATATATAAACTTATTAGACAGCAGGAATATATGGTCAAAAAAATTTCTTCACTCGAAATGTTCAAAATTTTGCTTGAAAAACGGGTGGAAGCATTGGAACAAGAAGTTTTCTAGTTAAAATCTGATAATAATGAAAAATTTTGTGGTATATATAAGATATTGAGTCATCATTTTCCAGACTATTTCAAGTCCGAGAAAATTGGAAGTCCGGCTCACTCAAGTTCAAGAACCGAATCTGACAATATTTTCGATGAAGTATCGAAAACTGTTGACAAAATTGTTGATGAAATAACGAAAGAAATAGACTTTAAAGGGATGGAAGTGGATTATAGACAATCTGAAGATGAGGAATATACTTTCCCTTCATCAGGAATGGGAGGAATTGCTCGAAGAGTACATATCAGGAATGACAGGAAAAGGAAAAGAGTCAAAACTCCATTCACAGCAGGTGATAGGAAGAAGAAGAAAGCTCAGCTTGGTAATGATGAAGTTGAAAATATTATTAAAAAGGAATCATCAATAAGTGCAAGAAAACTAGTCACTCGTGCTTCCACAAGACTGAAAGAGAAGCTAAATGATACTAATAAAGCTTCTTCGCGAGAAGAAGTTGCTCCTTCAGCTGCTGCTGCTGTTATTTCTGATCCTGCCCCAACTGCTAAAAAACCAAAAATTGCTATTTATGATGTTGATGATTACAAAGTCATAGATCGTCCGGCAATGAAATTTTTGGAATACCCAGGACGATTACTACTTATTGAATAAAAGAGGAATACCATAGATAAGTTTCTTAAGAAGTATAAAAAAAAGTACGTAGTTTATTCATAATACCGAGTTATACCGAAAATCAAAATCTCGGTATTTAACTTTTATTGGTGTTTTTTTCCTATATGAACGTCAAATACATAGTTTTAATGGCAATACCGCGTTGTACCGAGAAATAAAAAACTCGGTACAACTCGGTATTGCTAGTTATTTGGTCTGCAATTACCGAGATTTCACTGCATAATCTGGCATTACCTATTTTTACACTGAATATCGAGTTGTACCGAGATTAAAAAACTCGGTATAACTCGGTATTGCTAGTTATTTGATCTGCAATTACCGAGATTTCACTGCGTAAGCTGGAATTACCTATTTTTATACTGAATCCTGAGTTGTACCGAGATTAAAAAACTCTGTACAATTCGTTACTTGCTCGGTAGTTGGAGTTATTACTCGGTATTACTGGTTATTTGGTCTGCAATTACCGAGATTTCACTGCATAATCTGGCATTACCTATTTTTACACTTAATACCGAGTTGTACCGAGATTAAAAAACTCGGTACAATTCGATACTTGCTCGGTACTTGGAGTTATTACTCGGTATTGCTAGTTATTTGTTCTACAATTACAGAAATTTTACTGCATAAACTGGAATTTACCTATTTTTATACTGAATACCGAGTTGTACCGAGATTAAAAAACTCGGTACAATTCGGATTAATAAATCCAATTTCTAATGTTGGTGAGAAAAATTCTGCAGGGAGGATATCATAATGGAGAATGGATATGCAACTATTTTTAGAAGCCAAATAGATGAATTGTTGCTATGCGAAGAGCTTGACAACAATCATGTGGACACTTTTGCATATCTGTTATCTGAAAAAAATGAACTGTTTCCAGGACTGAACCAACCTTTTCTATATGTTTCTGCTTTTCATTGGGTTAGTAATCATTTATGGTAAAGGTGTAGTGTATATAATTAAATAACTGAATGATTTTTTTTTCCAGGGTTATTATGTTCGAAATAAGGATGAAAACACAACTTCATTTGTCCGAAATATCACCCTAGCTGCTGTTAAGAATGCTAACATTATGTTTGTTCCCATCATTAACGAAAAGCATTGGACTTTGCTGGTTGCAAACATGAAGACAAAAAAATGGAATTTTATGGATTCAATACCAAAAGCAACACACAAGTCTATTACTCTGGAAGTGGTAAGAACTTAGTTTTATCTTTAGTTTAATGTATTTTATTGAACATAAATAATATAATTTTATTACCTTTACAGATATCTCATTTATACAATGATGCAAAAGATGTTTTTGAGGATGATATCACAACCTGGCCGATCCAAACGATCCCTAACTTGCCAGCACAAGAAAACAGTGTCGACTGTGGAATGTTTGTATGTAAATATATGGAACAAATTATACAAAATAATAATATAGATTGGGACATCCATAAGAACTGGCAAAGTAATATGGCTTTATTTAGGGCAGAATTTGCTTATGCCATTTTTTGTAGTACGATCAAATAAATTTATAAATTTGCATATGATGTTTTTGTGTTTCCTTTACTTTGCTGTGATTATAAATTCCACTAATATCGAGTATGAAATGCTAATTTCGAATTGTACCTTCTTATTCAGAGAACTTCATCACACTTACATAAAGGATGACTGACTTCCTGATTCTGCAGGTGTAAAATATAAAGTTGGATTTAGCTTTACCACTGTTGGTTTCACTTTTTTGGCCTTTCGCTTCTCCCAATGATCCTTTAATCTAGCATTAGAGACTCCCTTGGGCCTCCGCTTTGCAGGATCTCTAATTGTTTTGTGGAGCCCCTCAGTTATGCATTTATTTATTTTTCCTTCCATAATGTTTCGAACATTTATTGCCAATGCACTCATACCATCTATCATACACTGTTCTGCATCCTCATTACCTTGAGCTTCGGTGCTAATTTGATAAGCAAAACGACAAACATAATTTCTAAAAATCATGTTTCAGGAACCTTGATTCAATGTGCACAAACTCTTAGCCATACGTTCGACATTCAATCCACTATAAAGATCGTTCCTAACAGTTGCTGACCATCTTGGAATTAAGTATTTCTGAAAAATATTAGTGACATCCAACTGACTCATCACTCTCATGCAATGAGAACACATGATCCCCATCATCTCGAACTTTCCACAGCTGCACTGTATAGTTCCTTCAGATGAACTAAACAAAACCGTCCACTTGTGTGAATCAGAAGTATGATCTATATTTTTCACATAAAATGTTAATGAGTCTGGTGAAGAGTGATCAATGCATAGTCCACCTAAACCATTTAAATACTCCTCTTCAAAAAATGAATATAACTTTCTTGAATAAAATTTGGCTGCTTGCTTTAATATCAGACTTCTTCTCATGTACGGTTGTATCTCAATTTGAGAACATCTAAAAATCTCATCTCGTTCATTTCTACGCCAACTGTTCATAAGTTTCTCCAATCCAAGGAAATATTCAGTCAAAGAACTTGTAGCCTTTGAAATACCATGGCAAACAAAGTTGGTGGACTCACTACGTTGTGTAGACAATATTCCAAGGTTAAAGCAATCTTTGTTGAAAGCTGTTGACCACCGATTCTTTATTTTGTACAGATCATTTAACAACTAATGGCTCTGTAAGTTTCCTTTGATAATCATCTCATTCCACAGACTATCAAATTCCTCCGCGGAATCACACTTGGTGAAGCAACTATAGAAGAGGCCTTTCACTTTGTTGTTACTATTAAAACACCAAACTTTGGAAGGAGCCTTCTTGTGTATATGCCATTGGCACAACCGATGTCTTGTATTAGGGAATACCATCTCTATCGTCCTAGTCATTGCTTGATCCTGATCAGTGAATATTGTAACTGGATGTTTATTATCTATAATTCTTAAAAATGTTTGAAATAACCAACAAAATGAATCAATTGTTTCATCAGATAGAAAGGTCATCCCTAATATAATGTTTTGCCAATGATTATTGACTCCAATAATAAGGGCACATACCAAATTATATTTGTTGAGATGGTAGCTAGTATCAAAAATTATGACATCCCCAAAGCAGTCGTAATCCACTCTACCCATACCATCTACCCAAAAAAAATTTACCAACATGTCTTTCTCATCAGTTTGCACATCCCATGCAAATAGATTGTCCTCAGCCGACCGTTTTTTGAACAATTCTATTAGCGAATTGTTGTCCCCATTCTCAATTTTTGCTCTTCTCTCCTTTTGAATGTAGTTGTATGCATCTCTCTTGGTAAAACCCAAATTTTCTACACCACCAACCTCCTCGGATAGATAGGAGAATGCATTTATTGTTCTGATTCCCGCGTCAGCCATTGATTTCAGAACAAAGGCATTTTCTTCAGTTATATTTCTTAATGATCTCAGCAAATGTTGATCATCCTGTTTTGCTAATTCATGGTTGTATGTTTCTACCGAATTTTTCGCCGTCCATATTCCTTCTTTACTAACAGAAAATCTCACCATAACAGGGCATCCAGTTCTTGTAGTTGCTTTTCTAAATTTAACCTTCTTTATACTTTCTATTTCCTTCTTAAATCTTGATTTTGAACAGACAAAAACCTTTGATTTTAATTTTCTGGTACCAGGCCAGTATGAAAGATGTTCTTTCCGAACACTAAAGCCATGGTTATGTGCATATTGGCAATAATTTAGATATGCTTCCTTCTCAGATTTGTAAACCCCCTGTTAAAAAAAAATGTACGATATTGATTAAAACCACCGAATTATATATAAGCCATAAGTGAGGTAAAGATAACAAAAACATTTGAATACCGAGTTATAAGTATGAATACCGAGCTATACCGACTTCTCAAAAAATCTCGGTACAAGCTCTTCATAAGTATAATATCTGTATAAAAATCTATTTCAAATAATAGAAATTAAAATCTAGTTATATAGAAGACATAAGTGACGTAAAGATACTAAAAAATTATCAATACCGACTTATACGTATGAGTACATAGAAATACTGATTTGTCAGAAATCTCGGTACAACTTCTTCTTAAGTATAAAAATAAAATTCAAGTAATATAAATACATATCGATCAGTACATACTTATAAAATATCTAGTTACATTAAAATACCGAGCAGTACCGAGCTATACCGACTTTTATACGTATGAATACCGATTAAAACATTATACGTATGAATACAGAGAAATACCAAGTTCTCAGAAATCTCGGTACAACTTCTTCTTAAGTATAAAAAACAAATTCAAGTAATACAAAATAAATATCGAGCAGTACCTACTTATAAAATATCTAGTTACATTAAAATACCGAGCAGTACCGAGCTATACTGACTTTTATACGTATGAATACCGACTAAAAAATTATACGTATGAATACAGAGAAATACCGAGTTGCCAGAAATCTCGGTACAACTTCTTCTTAAGTATAAAAAACAAATTCAAGTAATACAAAATAAATATCGACCAGTACCTACTTATATAAAATCTAATTACATTTAAATACCGAGCAGTACCGAGTAATCAGAAGGTTAGGTACAAAAAAAAAGGATCAGACGAAGATGGATAACAAATTACTTGTAAAAAATAGGAAAAATCGTCATCCAAAGTATAAGTGCCAAATATTTCGTTGAAATCGTCTAACTCTTCCAAAGTAATAGAAGGTTCATTCTCATCCATCGTCTTGAACGTTTCGCGGAAGTTTGCGTAAACCCTAAATAATGTATAACGTTCTGTGTACAGTAGATAATCGGCCAAAAGTTTACTCATATAAGATATATACCCGCGTGTTTTAAAGTTTTCCCGCCCGTTTCTACGAAATTAGTGAAAAGAGACGTCAAATATCAAAATTATAACGGGTTTGGGTCGGGTCGTCGGGCGGCTACGTGGCGTAAAATGAATGGTGGCCGAACCTATAGAAACATTCGGTCAGAGGACCTAATAATTGTTCAGAACGAACATCATTGTCGTTTGTTCTTATATTTTCTTTTTCTTGAGGTTCTAAAATGTGGGTTAATTTTAGTTCTTTTATATTTCAACAGCAGCAACAACAGCTAATTCATTATCCTTATGCCATAGTGTTTGTTTTTTTCTGAATGCTTGTTTCGGCTAAGTCAACGTCTTGTCAGAGCTGAAGACTTGTTGAAAATAATGGCTTATTTTAATATCATGAAAGTCTTGAACCGCAAGCAAGCTAAGTTTGCCATATTGGTTTGCAATATGTGAATGAGAAAAAATATCAAATGAATTTTATATAATGTAAACAAAAACAAAAATGGTCGGGATATTATTATTAAAATTGGGGCAGAATGAATTTTAAATTTCAAAATTTATTTAATATGAGTGTTATATATAGATAATTAACTAATTTTAAATTTCATAACTCACCAGTTGACTTTGCAAGTCCTGCCGATATGCAATTTTCTCTAAGTAGGCAATCAAACACATGGAGCAAATACACTGGGCCGCCATAACTCCATTGACTTGAAAATTAAGGGTTTACTTTTTTATACTTTTTAAATCTGCTTTTTAATTTAATTTTTTATTTCAAAAAAATTTATATTAAAAATTTGATTTATAAAATAATATGAAAGTTGTCTCACACAAAGCATAAGTAGCTGAATTAAAAAGGTCAAAGTTCTTTTAGAAGTATGGTTTATGTTTTGTTTGGGATGACTTTCTTACTGCTTCTTAAAACAGCTTTTCTGCACATAAAATTTTTGTACTAAAAGCGGCTTTAAGAAGCAGAAATAAAGTCGTCCCAAATGAAGCGTTAAATGTTAATCATTGCATGGTGTTGTAGCCTCATGCTTATTTTCTATTTTCTCTTTTTGTTTGAATATTCTAATGTTGAATCAGTCGGCGTTTAAATATTGCGGGCTTATGATATGTTCTTACACATTGTGATCGTTCTGAAGTCAAGCATGGGGCTTGCTCACTTTCAACATAGAAACTTCTATTAGAACTAGACTATGAAGTTGCTCATGATTATAAATTAAAATAATATAGTAAATTTTATTTATAAACATCTAAAATCAGCATCCCATTATATTTCCCAATTAATTGTAAAAACCTTTGATTTGCTATCAAAAAAATTACTTAATCAACATAGATCTTCATATATTTTTTGTATTTAAAACTTTCCTAATAAAATTTAGGATCATCTAGACTTTGATCTCAACATTTTTATAGTCTAAAATTTCTCTATTAGACGAGCCCAATACATTAGAAGTAATTAAATCTGAGTCCAAATGAATCTAATACTAAGCAGTTGAAGTGTCGTTGAAAACTTCAAATTAAATGTTAATTGAAGGATCAAATTTTAATAATTTTTATGTGCATCTTATCAAAATGAGTTCCTCAATGAAGGAATCCAAGAATATTAAGATTACTTGATTATGCGATCACTAAAACACTTAAATATTGAAAGAATAGTTTGTGATCAAATGAATCACATGAGTTATCCGATAAAGTGTTTTGAGATTTGGGCTAGATTTAACAAAATGTTACTTTAAAAAAAATATATATAAATGGCTTTCATTCTCCACATCTATAACAACCTAAAATTTGAAAAATATTTTAAAATGGAAAATATGAAAGTCTGCGTGAGAGCGACGCGGCGTTGTGCCTAAGAGCATAGCGACACTAGGAGGCATCAGGAAAATGTTGTTGTACATGGCGTTGAGCTCACTGGAACTTCTGAAAATAATTCAGCTAAATGGCACTAAGGTGGCGCTACAGTGCAATGCTATTTTATATCCAGTGCTAAGGCGTTAGGTCATTGGAGCGTCACATCGCTAGGCACTGAAAAATATTTTTTATTTATATTTTTCTTCCACTCAGCCACCCTCCCCCTTATTTAGTTTCTTAGTGGGGAAGGAGTCGAAGAAGGGAAGATGAGAAGATGAGAGAGAGAGAACAAAGAGGAAGCTCTCATGAGTTTTTTTCGTTTGTCACTTATGTTATTAATTATATAAGTGTTCTGATTGTAATAAGTGACCTCTACTCTACATCTGTTTTCAATAATTTGGAGTTTGATATATTTATTTCTCCTAAAAGTGATAAAGAATATGATATCTCTCGTTTTTAGTAAACTTTCATCGTGAAACTTTAATTTGGTATGTGATAAATAGTGTTATCCTAATCATTTTAACTAGCTTATATGTTTCATTAATAGTTTTATATGTATGTTATTTTACTTGAAATAAGTGGGGGCAATACTCACTGCAAAGTTATGAGGTAATAATTTACTATATCTGGATATGAATATTTGATATGTATATGATTCTATTCTTTTGGCAATGACATGCATTTTGGCATTATACATGCATATGATGATCATGTGGTTTTACATGATGAATAGGAGGTCGTACATGATGTCTAGTATTATGATACACATGATATGAAATGTACAGGAACAAGTGAGATGATGTGTGGTAATGATATTAATATGAGGGAATATGAACATTAATATAGAACTGCACACAATGACTTGATTGTACTAATAAAACTATTGCATAAGGTTGATATATATATATATATATATATATATATATATATATATATATATATATATATATATATATATATAATAAGAAATGGCAATATTAATGTGCCATTAAGCATGCATTCTATAATGATGTGATCTTACTAGTTCAGGTGATTCATGTGTATATTGATGTGGCATTAAGCTTGCTCATCCCTAAAAAATCATGGGATAGGAGACCTACTGGGAAGTTACACCAACATGATAAAATTTTGAGGCTCTTAGGTCAAAGCAGATAATATCTCGATAGTTAAGAGTTTGAGTTGTTATAAATGATAGCATAGCAATACATCAGTTGGAAGATGGAAACTAAGTGTCATACAAGATATAGTGCTACGCCATGGGAGCCACCTCTAGAATACTATTTATCTGATGGATGATTCTGAGCTAAAGATATTGATGAATATGTCAGTTACTTAAGTGAGGGAGATTGTGAAATCCTTTAAGTAAAAAGGAGTTTCAAGGCTCTTTTTAGTATTAAAAAAAAGGCTCTTTTTAGTATAATGATTGGAATTTCATTTAAGAAGCTCTGTAGTTAGGCGTGCTCATATTAAAGAAATCATAAGATGAGTGACATTTTAAGAAGTTATACTAACAAGATAAAATCATGAGACTCTTAGGCCAAATCAAATAATATATTGATAGTTAAGAGTTTATATTATTACAAATGATATTGTAGCAATACACCAGCCGGAAGATGGGAACTAAGTGACACACAAGACAAAAATTATACCATGTAAGCCACCTCTTGAATCTTGTATGAGACAAAGTGCTACATGACGGGAGTCGCTAATTAACTAGTAGAGGCCACCTCTAGAATCTTATATATATTGTAGATGATTTTGGGATAAAGATACTCACAATGACGTTAGTTATTTAAGTGGAGGAGATTGTTAAACCTCTTAAGTAAAAAAATCTAAATTCTTAAACATCGAGGCGCGTTTTATTATGATAATCAAATTTCATAAAGAAACTACAATTAAACGAGCTCATCTCAAAGAAATTTTAGGATGACTGATCTCCTATAAAGTTACACAAATATGACAAAATCGTGAGACCATTAGGCCAAAGTGAAATATATCTTGATATTTAAGAGCTTGGGTTGTTACACATGCCTCATTCATATTTGTAACCACTAGTGACATGTTCTTGCTGCCATTGGCCACCATAATCCATTGTACGTCATCGTCCACCTTCCATCCACAACATGTCATCACATTTATACGTATTCAAATAACTTCAAATATTTCAAATATAAAATTTATTTTATACCACATTTGACCTCCATACTCTTTTTTAAGTCAACCAACCAACCCTTTAGTCTTAGAGCATGTATTCACGTAAATTCTTTTAGGAGGGCACTATAGGATTATACTTCCTATCGAATGATTTGTTTATTAGCTATTAAAACTAATACAAAAGGATATTTTCATGCTGGACAATATCATATTCCAGAAAATTTATGAAATAAAAAATTTTAACTTTTACTAAATCCTTGTTCAAAAAGATGAGTCTAACATTCCGATGAGGAGATTTTATAATTAAAATGTAAATCTCAAATCTTATAATTTTGACTAATAATAAACTTTTAAAATAATAGGAAAAAAAATCCTAACATGATATTCTCATAAAATTTAGTTTATATGAATTTAAGATAATTATATTTAAGTTAAAATGAGTGTGATACTTAAATATAAATTAAAATTTATTATACATTAATTAAAAAATAAATTTAAAATTATTTTGATCAGAGTTTTGACCCATTTTTCTTAAAAAAAAAATTCTAATATATTATTGATACGTCATCACAAAATTAACTTGATCGGGCACGAATCTCGAGGCAAAATCAGTTCAGAAACTTCAAAAAATAATTTCGGGAGCATATGAACTCCGATTTCAATGAGCTTATAGTCAAACTGAGCGTCTCGGAAATGCGAACCCAACGACACCAAGATCAACCTAATCCGAGCCCAAATGAGTCCGGATCAAGTGTTCGAAGCGCTGTTGGAAGGTTCAAACCGCAATTTGAGTTACCAAACGGTCTTCGATTTTGACGAGCTTATACTCGAATCGAACGGCTCGACGAGACGAATCCAACGAACCCAAGATCATCAAATTCCGAAATTATTAAGGCTTTCAAATGTCCAACGAACGGTGCATGATCGAAGGATTCAATATCGGCCGTCCATTCGGATCACTTCCAATTCGCCCTTGATCTCACGCCTATTTACGGGCTGTGCCACTCCAGAAAAACTATAAATAGAGCCCTCATTCTACACCAAGGGACTCAAGTGAAGAGGGAGAAGAAGAAGAGAAGGAGAAGGAGAAAGGGGAATAGGAGATTCCTCACCTCCTCGACCACCGCCGCCGGAGCTTTTCCTGCCGCCTGAAGACGCCGGAACTCTGCTGGATTTTCAGGAAACGCCAAGAATTCGCAGAAGAAGAGAAGGAGAAGGAGAAAGGGGAATAGGAGATTCCTCACCTCCTCGACCACCGCCGCCGGAGCTCTTCCTGCCGCCTGAAGACGCCGGAACTCTGCCGGATTTTCAGGAAACGCTAGGAATTCGCAGGACTTTGTGAATTTCGTGGAAGAAACAAGTTGTATTTGGATTATCCCGACTTGTGGGACGAAATCCGCCATTTGTAATCTACGAAAACACTAGTGGAAATTTGCAACTGGGCGAGGCCCCGTGGTTTTTTCCTATTTTTGGATTTTCCACGTAAAAACTCTCGGTGTTCACTCTCTTTTCCTGTTTGTGTGTTAAACTTACGTGCAACGCTCGGACGCAAATTCATAAACTCTACCGCCGCGTATTTTCTGACACGCAACAATTATATTAATTTATTTTTATAAATAAATCAATTTAAATTATAAGATTTATTTATTTTTTATAAATTTATCTTATCCAGTGTTTATTGCGTACTATTATTTATAATTATATATATCTGAGTGTAATACACGTGTACTTTTCTGGCTTGATTCAGAATACACGTGTCAGCTTTCAGGATAATATTGTCAGCCCTGTCACACACGCCAGGCGCCCAGGGTCTCTTGGACGAATCAGCTCTGAAGAGATGAATCCTGACCGTTCAAAATCCATCACCATTACAATTTTATTCCCGTAAACGTTTACCGTTTTGCTCATCCTCCCATCCAAAAACGTCCTATAAAATGCTCGCCGGAGGTAAGCTTCGTTTGAAAAATCGAAGAGCAGAAGACATCTTAAAGAAGATGGCGGCGTCCTCTCGAGCCAGGTCAAACGCTCCTGTTTTAGGTGTTACAAATCGTTTCCAAAGGCCGATCTCACCGTCCGGCCGATTCAACTCAACCCCGGGGGCATCTTCCTCAGCCAGAGGCTTTGCGAACTCTTCTTCGAGCTTCTCCGATCGATCAACGACTTTCTTCCCCCGCTCTGCCTCGCCAACCCGCGTGAACCTCACTGGATCTCCTCCGCAGACACACTCTATCCGCTTCTCCCTCGATCGCCCCAGCTCCCCCGGCCGGTCCATCTCCGTCGTCTCCAGACGCGATCCTGTCGTCCGAACTTCGATTTCCGCTTCCGGACACCGGAAAACCTGCATGTGCTCCCCAACCACCCACCCCGGCTCCTTCCGATGTAGCCTCCACAAAGGCCTGAGGCAAAATCCGGCCGCAGCCGTCTCGTCTCCGTCGAATCGGCTGAATGCGCGGCGATCGGCCATGACTAATTCCCTTGTACGGATCGGAACTGTCGAGGGTGATCTAGTCAAGAGAGCCCTGGCCGCTCTGATTCGACCCTCGTCGCATCGACAGCGGCGGAGAGCCGACTTCCAGCCGCGTCCTAGTCGGCTCTCCAAAATGTCCATTGCCGACGATTAAAAGCCGAACGGATTGTTGATTTCGGCACAGGTTTGTTTCGCTCCTAAGCCCTTCAGCCCTGCCTTGTTACTTCTTCACCGGCGGTATCCTCCCTTTCGGATCGGAGACGTCGAGATCTCCATAGGCGTGGAATCATGGAGTTTTTCAACAATTTTGTTTGTTTTATTTTATTTTTTTCATTTTTGTACTGAGAAATCGGATAGAAGAAGCGGGAACGACAGAACCGGTCAGACCTGCGCTGCTATGTACATTGTTTGATGATTTGTTTGCACCTAACAATTTCTCAATGAACCAAAATATCAGTGAATAAGAACATGAACACTCAAGAAACAACTTATGATTAATGAAATTAAAACCTTAATTATTGTGATTAAAATAATTTAAATTCGGACCATCGTCATAATTTGGGTTCTGAATGATGTATTGATTGAACGTCATTTCCGTTGCAGATGACTCATCCGCTTCTCCCGTTCCATTGTAATTCTGCGTCGACGTTATCGGCGTTTGGAACTGCGGTGCGTTTTCGTCGTCGTTAAATTCTCCGTCGTGTTCGTACAGACGCCGTCAAGTTTGAATCCAGTGCATGCCGTCTCGTTCCATACAGGTAAGCGCTCCATTTGCTATTTTGCTTATTTTCTTTATACTTTGATTGCTTTGTTGCGTATTAATGCAGGGAAGGAGATTTGGAGTATTCGGCATTCGACGTTTCTTTCAAACTTTGGAATACGTTATAAACTTCCAATTGGAGGTTAATCGAGAGTTTAATGGAGGAGTATGAAAAATACTTAAAAAATAAAATATTTGGACATTTTTTGTGTGGCTTAATATATAATGGTTTTAGAGGAGAAATGCTAAGTGCGGACAAATTTCAGTGGAAAAGTGGGAAACAAATGGGAAATAGTACATAAAACTATTTTAATGCAAGTATTTAATTGTTTCAATGAAGTGGAAAATAAATGAGAAGCCATTAATTGAAAATATTGTATTTATGAAGTATAAGATTCTTTAATAGTAATATTTTTAAAATTATAGGTTTATCTAATCTAAATGCAATTGAAATAAACATATACAATAATTTTTGTTCGATATAATTTTGATAGTGCAAAATTATCAGTCTCATTAATGATGAATAGGAGTACTGATAATATTGGTGAAAAAAGAGGTATTTAAATAAGATACTCATAATCGGTTAATGAAAGATATGACTAAAGTAAATTTAGTAGATGAAAAACAGTGAGTCAAATTAAATTAAAAATATAGGTAAAAAGAAAGTGATTTTAAGGAAATTTTTAGAGTGTCTATGCAAAACAAATAATTTAAAGCTTTGGCCAAATATAGAAATTTCTATTAAGCATTTAAGATGTTAAAAAAATTGTTTTTAGGAGATGGGTAAGCTTGAATATATATAGTTGTTTTCATAATGATTTATATAAGTATATAAACAACTCAATGTATCTAGTTTTATAGCTATTAAGTTTGTTTGGTGGTTGGAAACTTCAAATAGGTTTTAGATTGAGGATAAGTTTTAGGAACTCTTAGGGAGCTTTAGTGGGTGTTCGAATTCTGTAGCTGGTTGATAAGAGATGGGCTTCGTTCTGGACAGCATTTTAATACTTTTTAAAGTAATTTTTTAAAATAAAATTTTTATTAACCGTAAATTTTGTAATAAAAAGCTGTTTTAAGCTATCACAAGCAAAATCATAATAAAGCATTAAACTTTCTTAAGATGCCAACGAGAAATTATTTATACAAAATTTCATGCATTAATTAAATCCTATTTTATAATGTCACTTGTGAGAAAAATACAATCCTTCAAATATTTTATCAATGGATAGTTACATCCACTACTTGATCATGTTTTAAAAGAATCATAGTTTTTGACAATTAACAATTAGAATTAATTCTAAAATTAATAAAAAGCAACATTTTAAAATTAATTAATCATCATCGAGCACGAAGAACACCTAACTACCTAATCTTCCACTTATAAATATAAATGCTCAATAAAATCTATTAGGCTCACAAGTGGCTCATATGCATGTATCTTCGTATCATGTACGCTCTACTATTTTACCATTAAAAAGATCACTTTTATAGAAATGCTTATCTATATTTCTCCAAGTAGACATGATATTAAGGTTCGTTTAGGATGATTTTTTTACTGCCTCTTAAAGAAACTTTCTAGTAATTTGTACTAAAAAGTTGCTTTAACAAGCAATGAAAAAGCCGTTTCAAGCGAATACTAATGCTTCATTTAGAATGATTTTTTTTACTATTTTCTAAAGTAATTTTTTTAGTTCAAAAAATTTTTGAACCAAAAATATTTGTACTAAAAAGCTGCTATAGAAAGCAACAAGAAAGCTGTCACAAACAAACCTAAGTCTTCGTTTGGGACGGTTTTTTTGCCGCTTTCTAGTAAATAATTTTTAAATTTTTTTTTATTAAAAAATTGATTTAGGAAACAATAATAAAGATGTCTCGAACGAAGCCTAAATCTCACTCCTCCAAAAACTTGGAAAAATTAGTAGATTCAATTATAAATATGTACTAAAATAATAAGGTAAATAAGTAAGAATTATATAAATATATTCAATAAATAAAATGTTTTGTAAAATCTACATGGAGGTTCACTACCAAAAAGTTAATATTTTTGCAGCGGTTTTAAAACCAGCGCTATAGATTGATATATACATTGGTTTTAATTGTTGCTAAATTTACCGTCAATTTTAAACAGCTGTAGATAAATTAGTAGATATTTTGTGATGCCCCAAGGATTTATAGTGAAAGGATTTATCGACATACTTTTCTTACTCTTTCTTCCCTCTCAGATCGATAATTGCATTAAAGAAAACGAATACATCATAAAACTATAATTCACATTACGACATTTCATAATAACAATCCAAAAGTAGTGTCCAAAAGAATATATACAATAGCCACTTGGGCTATAAAACATTGCATGAACCAAAAACTACGAAAACTACTAGTGTTTGTATGAAGCTTCATGCGGGAGGCTCTACACCTGAAATCAATTAACCACATATAATGAGCTTAAAAAGCCCAGCAAGTCACCAAACACCTACAACTAAAATCAAAGCACGATACAGAAGCAATATGCATGTCAATCAGTCGAACCAATATCAATCGCTTTCACATGATCATTAAATCGGTGCAGATACGAAAATCAGTATAGAAACACTAATCAATGCATAATCAATAGAATCCAAAATCATCAATAGGAAAATCGATAAACTGTAGAAAAAAATCTATAAATCTCAATAAATCAGTAAAAGAATCCATCATATCTTAAAACATCGGTCAAATCAATAAAGAAAAAATCATTGTATCAATAATATCCATCAAATCAATATCGTATTAATAACATCAATCAATCAGATCAATCAATTCCAGTCAATAATATCAAACGGTATGAAATCATATAAAACAATCAAATCAATACATCGATAAGAACAGTTGAAATCACAACAATACATTAAAAGCATATTATATGTCACGTACTCGGTGTATCACATGAAATCTAGTTAATATATATCACTTGTTCGGTGTATCACATGAATCACTTATTACATGTATCATTAATTATTCAGTGTATCACGTGATATAAGATTAGTTCAATGAATCAATAGTATCGGTGAATTAGTAGTATCAATAAATCCGCTCAATATCAGTAAGTTCGTCAATATCAATAAATCAATTAATATCAGTAAATCAATCCAATATCGGTAAATCCATAAAGAAATCATAAGAACAATACTTTAAACATATATTCCAGTACAATAGTCTTACTTAACAAGTACAATCACTAGCTATTAAGGCAATTTTCAAGGTTAGTATTAGTGTTAGTAATCCGTTGGCTCAGTAAATAGAGTCGTCATTCTTCGCCCGTCGGCATAATCTCCTTATGACTCCCAATCATTATATCATGTGATCAATAGAGGATAACACCAAACCCTTTTTAAAGGAAAGTCCGTCGGCCTATCATCATGTACAGGTCAATCAATCTCCAACCAAAAGTTCAACCAGTATTTACTTGTCTTTCAGTAATATAATAATAGTAGATTCAATCATATATCCACATTCATATACATCTCATTAATGCATTGAAATCAACAATCACGATTAGCTCAAATGAAGAGAATCCTTAAAATATCGTACAGTCGATAGAAATCTCAAATAGAATCAAAATACACAGTTTTAGAAAATTACCAAATTACTAGAAATCATATAAAACATCATTTCAAAGCTTTACTTGTACTGAAGCAATATTTTTCGATATCCAGATAATTTTCTATTCGATAAAAATCCCACATAATTCAAAATACCCAATAAAAACTTTTTAGAAAATATTTAAATCGTGCAAAATCATCATTTCAACAACATACCAAAAGTTAAGTGGTAAAAGTTTTATCAATACAAAGATATGCATGTTTTTCGGTAATTGAAACACAAAACTGAATAGAAAAATATCAAAACACGAAATCTTCGAAATCAAAAATAGGATTCAAATTCCAAACTACGAAGCAAACAATTCTTCCAACTGTGTCGAGGGACGAAAATCGCTCCGTGGCCTCCGAAACCAAACTTTTCCTTTCTCTTTCATTTTCTTTATCTCTTCTCTTTTCTCTCTCTTCAAAAATATCTTAAACAGTTCATAAATAGAGAAAAAATATTTACGTTCGTCCAGATGATGTTTTTCCATTCGTCCCTAGACGAAGCTCTCTGGACACAGATCGTACAGACGATGTTTGAGTTCGTCCCTGGACGATGCTCTCTAGCAAAAAAATTTGTTCAGTTCGTCCGTAAGTTCTTCGTACAGATGAACCTGCACTTTACTCAGTTCGTACAGACTAACCATACATATTTTGAACAGTTCGTCCGTACTAAGTTCAGTTCGTACAGACTAACTGCACAAAAAAATGAAATCTGGAGGGGTTTTACATATTTAAACCGCTGCAGTAGGTCCTAAAAAGTATTGTGAAGACCTAATTTATCAGTATTGGCTAGATCATTTTGCAAGTCTCTCTTCAACTAAATAGTTTGTTTTGAATAATTTGGAACATTAATATTTATAAATGACGCCCTTCCTATTGATATAATGCCATTAACATTTTATGTTGTTAAAGTTGGAAGAGCTCTTTGGTAGAAATCCAACATTGATAGGTGATGAAGCCAATAGGCATTGAGAATAGCTATGTGATAATAGCTAAAAGATTATAAGTCAGAGGACTATAGTAGGTGGGCGATGGATTTCAAAGGATTGTAGGTAGTAGGCAATGAATGTCAAAAGGGTAGTAGTTGGGTGATTGTTGTTGGATGATTGTAGTTGTGTAATGAAGGTTGAAAGGATCATAGCTAGTGAGACGACGTAGCTTAGAAGATTGTGGTCGGTGGGCAATGATGGTTGGAAGGACCGTAGTATGTTGAGATGGTTAGAAGATTGTAATTGACGGTGGTGGTCAAAAGGACCGTAGTCAGGTGATGGTGATCTAAGAACTGTAGTCGGTAGGTGATGAAGATTGGAGGATTGTAGTTGGCAGGTGATGAAGACTGGAGGACCATACTTAGGAAACATATGTTGGTCCATATTTGACTGTCAATGAAGGTTGAAAGGATCATAATTGGCTTGTGATGGAGGTCAACGATGATGACCGAGTGATAGGTCGATGTTGGTGCTCCAGGATCCTTAGAGATGTAGAGCTCTCTTGAATTTCAAGAAAAATTCCAAGCTCTGTGTCCTTCCTCCAAGCTCTTCCCTGTAAAAGGAATTTTTTTTGGTATGAATATATATATATATCTTTGTATTACTTATAACTTCATCTAAAGAGGAATATTTTATTTTTTTTTTAAAATTTATATATTTAGTAATTTGAGATTTAAATTGATTTGATTTTTGAATTTTGATTGTGTTTGAATTTGAAGATTTTTTTTTATTTGATTTTAATATTTTAGAAGATTTCCTACAAATATAATTTAAAAATTCCTCTGACTAAATGATTAAACCAGAAAATCGAATCATCAAATAATTTAATTCGAAAATCCAATGTGATGGATAAGGCTTTTTTTGACGCGGTGTTGTGGGCCGGATACTATCGCTCTCGGTGGTCCTATGGTTCGCGTGTAGTTCGCAAACTCCTCTGTTTTATCCTAACTGAGTTCCTCTCCTTCGCCCCTATGGCAATGCCGTCGGCTACTGTCCTCTTCCCACCATATTCTAAATTTGCTAGTGCTCGCTTGTTTCCAAAGAGGCTTGATTTCAGTACATGTAAGAGTAGGAAAAGGAAAGGTTTGTCGGATTCTCGAACGGGTCCTTCAAGAAAGTTGCTAGTTGCTAGATCAACCGAAGATCGCCAGCAGAACCCAGGTTGGAGGTCGAGTTTTCCTTCCCTCGTTTTCTTCCTTTGAGCTTTTTCATGAAATCATTCCCTCTCTTGATTAGGTGAGAATGTTAAAGGAGGTGAGCAGAATTCGAGACCTTTGCGTGAAGAACTTGGCTGGGATTTCAGTTGGCTACCCGCTTTTCCTCATGTGCTCACAGCATCTATGGCTAATTTCCTATTTGGGTATCACATAGGGTGAGTTTAATCCTTTTCACGAAAGAATTCCAGGTCTATGTTCGGTTTAGAATTTTTTTTAACAAGTTTATCTTCCCATTGCAAGTTATATTTGTTTAAGGGGCTGTATATTTCACCTATTTACTCAAACTATAACCTAAATTTATTGGAAATTCCACGAAACACCATGAAAAGGCCCTGCTTGTTACCAGATTTATGAAATCCAGAATGTCGTCCGATTTATCAAATCTTGCCGGAGCTCCCCGATCTATCTCCTTTAATGAGTGAAATTTATCTTCGGAAGTTTCTATTTTCTAATTATATACGTGAAACTTATTATAACTTGAAACCCATTTGCAAAAGATAGGAGTTTTTATTTTCAGCCACTCATCCAGCTATTCAGCCTCTCCAAAATTTTCAAGCTAGCACTACTGTTATGTTTAATAGAGGAAATAGCGATCCAAGGTAGTCTCAATGAAGGATTTTGCAAGCAAAGCCTAAAAAGCATAAATTTTGTCTTTAATTCGAACATTCAATGCTTTCAAAAAATAACTGGCAGACTTATTTATGGTGGCGTATAAACCAATTGCATGTTTAAAAATGTCCAAAATGTTGTGCAGGCAGTGAATTGTATTAAGTTCAGCTTTATCAAAAACTAAAAGATCATCAGTATAAATAAAATGAGATATGGAAGAGTTAAAACCAACAATGCCTTGGAAGCCATAGCTCCCATAATGCATATCCATGAGTCTAGAAAAAGTGTCCATGATGAAAATGAATAGAAATGGAGAAAGGAATACTTGCCGAAGACCAGTAAATGAAGGAAAATAATCTCTAAATTTTCCTTTAATGACACAGAAACACACATTAGAGGTGCAAGAAATAATCCATTGGATAAACTTTCATGGGAAGCCACAGTCTTGAAGTCTCGTATCAAGAAAATGGTGGTTGACTTTGTCAAAAGCTTTTTTAATGTCAATTCTAATTCAGGAATACTTTTAGAGTAGATTGCTGATTAAAGTCATGAATGAGCTCAATAGCAGTAGTGATATTATCCGTAATGTCTCTATTTTGAAAAAAAAAAAGGCAGATTAAGCTAGATGAATGAACTTAGGAAGAAAATATTTGAGTCTGCCAGTAATGAGTTTAGCAATGACCTTGTAGTCTTGTAGATATCGTTACAGAGGGATATTGATTTGTAATCATTTTAATTTCATATTACAATAGGAGTTCATTGCTCAAACCTTCATTATGTAGCAGTGGTAAATTTTATTCCATTAATCCATTAAGGGTGTACAATCATCATTGATTAATATTTACATTTATTGTGATTAATAAGAGTGTTGGAATTTTTTCAAAAAGGGATAATAATGCATTTTAGCATAAGAATCCTGAAATCTCTTGAAGGTATATGACATCTTCATCTTGTCATAGCACAAGTAGCATTTCTAGATGCCTTAGTACTATAGTTGGTGGTAGAAGCATAAAGACACCATTACCTTATCTTGAAATGAAATATCCTATCATTGTTGTCATGTTGCATTATAAGAACATGAAAACATATCTAATTTTTTTTTTCAATTGAGTTATAAGAATGTTGAAATTTCTTCAGAGGAGCAATAATGCATTTCATCAAAAGATTCCTTAAATTTCTTTGATGTATATGATATCTTCATCTTGTCAGAACTCAGAACACAAGTAACATTTATAGACGTCTCAATAGAAGAGCTGGTGGCAGAAACATAAACACATCATAACCTTATTATAGATCATGATTGAATTCCAAATATTGTTGTTTTGGTAGTGCCAGTGCTAGTTGGCCTTTTATGATTTTGTTACTTTTTCATCATAAAACTTGTGTATTCTTTCTCCGTGATAATAATGCTTGTGTTTTTAGTAATAATATTTTAGTATTGTTCGACATGTTTAGGGTGATGAATGGACCTATAGAAGCCATTGCAAAGGAGCTTGGTTTCAACGGGAACCCCTTTCTTGAAGGTCTTGTGGTGAGCATATTTATAGTTGGTGCATTTATTGGATGTATAAGCTCATCCTCTCTAAACGAAAAGCTTGGTTGTCGACGTACACTTCAAATTGATGCGATACCATTAATTATCGGGGCACTTTTGAGGTTATTACTGTTTTATAATGTTATATTTATTTTATATTTTTTTAAAGCTTTAAGCACTTTTTTCTATCATGCATTGAAACTCTTATTTTACTCACTCTACGGTGGGGCAGTTCTGAGTTATTACTAATTTGTGTTGGTTTTATTTTCTATACACACGTGCACACACACTCACAACACATGCATAAAACTTCATGCAATTCTTTCTATTTCTCTGTTATGTTGTATGGATCTTAAGGTTGGGCAGTAAAAATATCATTGATGGCCGAGTTGAGTATAATGGAAATGAGAATGTTGAGATGATTGTATGTTGAAGTTAGGAATAATAAATTTAAGAATGACTATATTAGCAGAATAGTTGGAGTGATGTCTATTGTAGATAATATACTTCACACTATACTTTGGTGGTTTGAACATGTATAGTAAAGGGTGGAAAATACACCCATTAAATATGTTAATAGAATAAATTTATATGGATTAGGAATGAAAAAAAAAAAAAGTTAAAACTAAAATTACATGGAAGCTTTTCATATTGATTTATGGAGAAAATGGTTAACTCGAGTAACACTCATCAGGAAAGAACTAAAACTGACGAGTCATAAAGCCTCTCCCAAATAGTATAGATAAGACTATGACGACAAATCAACTATGATGATCTTTATTCACCCATAGGTAGTTTACTAGTCTTAAATGTTTAAAGGCAATGTCTTCAAATCTATTTATGTCCTACTTCCATGCCCTTCCAACATTGGTGTTTAATTCCTGTTAATATATTTTGATGCATTCGGATTCTAATGACAGTCTGAACAGGGAAATGAGTTTTTTCTACTCCCAATTCCGTTTTGCTTTTATACTTATTAACACTTCTTCTGGATAAAATTTTACATTATACTGATATTTAGCTTTGATGAACTCTTATTTTCACTTTGATTTTCTTCAGTGCACAAGCTCACTCTTTAGATGAAATTCTTTGGGGACGATTTCTTGTTGGCCTTGGCATTGGTGTGAATACTGTACTTGTTCCCATCTACATTTCTGAGGTACTGTTAACAAACTATGCTAAAAGATTTGAGTTTGTTTAATATATATGATCTGAAGTTAAATTCTGAAAAAATTTGCAAGCATTTTGTCTTTGCCCTTTTTTAAATGCTGCTTCTGTTTTTGATTACTCAAAAATCTTGTGCTTTCCCCGAGATCAAATATCTCTTTTGGAAGATCTAATGAATAGACGTCAACTCCGAAAGCATGTATTGAACTTTATATTCAAGTTATGGCACTTACATCTCTCCATTTTGCGAAACATTTCTCCCTCTTAAATTACTAGTTCCTTTTTGTTGACTATATATAAAAATGAAAATGAATGAAAATTAAAAAATAAAAAGGAATATTAATTGAGAAGTTTGAGAAGGAAAATATGCCGTTTGAACTTGAATTTGAAGATAAAGTCTTATCACTAATTTGCTTCAGATTTAATGATCACGCATATCTTAAAACAATAGAATGTGCCACAGCTGTATTTTATTCAAATCATTAGATTGATTGTCTTCTAATTTTACTAAGATTTATGGTAGGTATTTTTCTGACAATTTTCTGAAGCAGTTAGAGAAAAAAGTCTTAACGCAAATAATCTTCTTCTTTCTGTTCATTTATTCCCCAGATATCCTAATGTAGGTTTCGCCTACAAGATATAGAGGTTCTTTTGGAAGTCTTTGTCAAATTGGGACTTGCCTGGGCATAATTGCATCACTATCTTTAGCACTTCCTTCAGAAAGCGACCCACATTGGTAAGTCTTGTTTATTTTAAATGCATGTCTTTCTGCAAGGATTCAAATTTCAGACTTTCACTTCAGAGATCGAAGTTTATAATACTGAAGTGGTTTGTAGTAATTCTATTTTAATAACTATGAACAAGCAGATCAAGTATAAGTAATATACCTTGCATTACATTTACTGGGCACATGTTCTAGTCTTAAAACTTTCCTTTCATGGTCACCTTCTGATGAGGTCATCGACAGACATTTTAGGCAGGTTTATCGGCGAAGGAATCGTAGATCGACGGCTACGATCGGGAGTTTATATTTTTGATGTTATCATGTTGTTTTATGTTATTTTATTTTGTGTATCTTTTACTTCATGTATTAGTGACGATTTCGCCCTTATGTAGGCTTAGTGTTTATTGTAGCCCAAGGGGCATATGAGTCTTTTTTTTTCTTTTCATGCTTTGAGACCTTTATAAAGGGGTCTCTTCTTGTTGTATGAGGTTAATGATTGATTAATGAAAATTTTTTCTGAAATTCCTTTTGTCTTCTTGCTTGAGAGCTTGAGAGAAAAGAGAGAGGAGACCTAGGTGAGGCTCCGACCGCAATACCCAACAGCCCGCCCCAGCGAGCTCTTGGTTTTCCCTGTAAGTCACTGTTTTTCTCTTCCCTACTAAATCCCTCCATACACCCGTCCACCCCCTGCAGCCAAATCCCGAAATCCCCTCTCCCAGCTCCGCCGAACTCCCTCACCCGCGCCCCTTCCACCTGCTGTGCCAATGGACCGCTCCAACCATCCCGCCGAACCACCTAACCAGTCCGCCACTTCCCTGGGAAGATTCTGCCGCCCAATTCCCCTGGAATTTTGAAATTCCTGCAATCAAGCCTCTCATTATTTCTTTCCTAATGTAACTCCCTATATTAGGAATATATCTAATTGAATCTCACCCAATTTGAATTCAAATTTCAACCTCCCTAATTAGTTAGATTCCTGAATGTTAAAATCTGGATTTAATTAATTAATGGGGCCCACTACTTAAGAAAATTTCCCCTCTTTCTTCCTTTGCTTGGCCGGCCCCAGCACATAGCCTTTTTCTCTCTCTTTGCCACCTCATCGCCTACTAATTACCCCCTTAATTTCTCTCCATAATGCCTGCCTTTTTTTTTATTATTGAATTGAAGGAGAATTTAATGATAAAATAACTTCTCCTTTCATGCCTAGCAAAATCTGAAATTCAAATTTCATATTTCCTCCTTGATTCCCCGTAGCTCTCGGCCTAACCCCCCTTCCTTGTTTTCTTCCCGCCTGGCCTCAATGTTGAATGGCGGATCCGGAGCTTGAGTGGGGGTTAGTTTTTCACGCCGACGAGAGCGATATCCTACGCTCCCCTTGCTTCGACGTAGGATTTGAAGACGACGCCACAATCGAAGAGTACTTGGAGCGAGTCGTCCCTATCCTCGCAAGTATTTTCGACCGACAATTTCGTGGTTACACTTGGACGATCATTGGACGCCATCCGCCACCACCTTCTCCGGTGAATACCTCTCCGGTAACGAAGTCTTTCGTCGCCTTCATCGTAGTGGTGCTCCTCATCCTCGCATGGTTCTTTATTCTCCGCTAAAGCCCAAGAGTGAACGAGAGAGAGAGAGAATGGTACTCAAGGTGAACTTCTTTATTATTAATTGCGGGATTTTTGTTGTAAGCATTTAAGTACCTTTTTTATCTTTGAATGATATGATTGGTTTGGTTATCTCAAAGCACATCTTCGCCTAAGCAAGTTAACTACTTTGAACGATTTAACCCTTTATTTTTGTTGGTAATAAAATTTGTTATGACAACGCTTTGAATAATCTTTATTTTAATTTCCGAACGCAATTCCTACATTGATTCACATCACCTTCTTTTTTGTCATCTTTTTGTTTCTACCTTCCTTGTTATCATGTATTATTTTGTCCATATTGTTTTTTTCCTGCAGCAAATCAAAATGAGATTTAAGCGAGTAGGATTCTGTCCAACTTCTCAAGCAGTTCCATGTGATTCATTTAATACTGTCTTTATTCTGGTTTTTTTTTTTGTTAGTTGATTCATACTCATTTATCCTATTTATTCATTTTTTAAAACTTCTTTGTCACTATTTCTGTTACTTTAATTTGCCAGTTAAATTTTGAATGTGTTATCAGAATTGACAGAAGAAGGTAAAAGAAGCTTTAAATATTACATCTACTTTTTTTTTTTTGACCGACCACATACATTATGCATTTATATCATGACACTGAGTTCCAGTTGCATGAAAAGATTGGAGAAAATAATGTTATGGACATCTTTTTTTTTGTTATTATTGTAATTAAGTTCATTTTAAATTTTCTCCATAATACTTGCTTATTATAATTGTTGAGTCCTGGAGTATTCGCGGCGGTAGAGAAATATAAAATTAAGCGTCTTAGCACTGTACGAAAGTCCGGCACGCAATCAGATAAAGAAAAAGGGTGTAGCATTTATGAGACACCAAGATTTTTACGTGAAAAGCCCCTGAAAAAGGGGGAAAAACCACGGGGCCTAGCCCACTATGAATGAATCCACCAGTATTTGCAGTTGATTACAAATGAGGCCCTTCTTTTGAGGAAGGCCATAGCTTGATGTACATCTTATAGAGTACATTACATGGTGGGAATATAAAGAATCATTGTTGATGTGTTTGTTTGGTCGGAAGGACTGTAGTTTGTGGGCGACGTAAGCCGAAAGGATCGTAGTCGGTGGGCGACGGAGGTCAGAAGGACCGTTGTTTGACGACGGAGGTCAGAAGGAAGGCGTTAGGTAGAAGTCCAGCAATTGATAGAAATCCAACATTGGATAGATGTCCGACGAAAATTCAACAACAGGTAGAAGTCCGACGTCGGGTAGAAATCTGGCGAAGAGCGGAAGTCCGGCGTCGGGTAGAAATCCGACGTCAGTCGGCGGCCGGGGAGAACTCTGGCGTAAGATGGTATTCGGGTAAAACTCCAGAGTCACTTGGAGATCGAGCAGAATTTCGTCGTCCCGTGGAAGTCGGGCAGAATTCTGACGTCCCGTAGAAGTCGGGCAGCATTCCGGCATCCCGTGGAAGTCGGGCAGCATTCCGGCGTCCCGTGGAAGTAGGGCAGAATTCCGGCGGTGATCGATGAGGAGTTTCTTCCCTCCTATTCTTCTTCTCTTCACTTCTTCTTCTTCTTCTTCTCTTCTTCTTGCTTGGGTCCCCTCTCAAGAGAAATGAGAGGTTATTTATAGTTTTTTGAGGATGACATGACCCGTAAATAGGAGGAAGATCAAGGGCAAAGGTGGAGTGGTTCGGATGGATGGCCGATATGGAATCCTTTGATCGTGGACCGTTTAAAGATCTTAACGATATCAGAATTCGGCGATCTTGGGCTCGTTGGATTCTTCTCGTCGAGCCGCTCGATTCGACTATAAGCATGTCATGTTTGGAAACCGTTTGGTAATCCAAATTGTGGTTTGAACCTGCCAACAACGCTTTGGTTCTTCGATTCAGATTCATTTTGGCTCAGATTGAGTTGAATTTGGTGTCTTGAGTTCGTATTTCCGAGACGCTCAGTTTGACTGTAAGTGATGAGGACATCGACAGACGCTACCGACATGTTTATCGCCGGCGAAACTGCAGATCGACGGCCACGATTCAGCGCCTCTTCTTTTGATGTCATGTTGTATTTTAGTTTATTTTATTTTATTTGCAGTCTTTCCATTTCTACCCCTGTGGGGAGTTACTTTGTTATTATAGCCCAGAGGGCAATGTCGTAGTTTCTCTTTTTATGAGCTGAGACCTATATATAGTGGTCTCATATGTTGTATTGAGGTTAATGATTATTTTGAATGAAAATTACTTTGTTTCTACTTCTTCTTCTTGAATGAGAATTTGAGAAGGAAGAGAGCTCAAGGGGAGCGCATCGCAAGGCCCACCAGTCGTTGGAAGAGTCCTCGACTCGTGGTTTTCTTTTTGTTGTCATCATCTCCACACTCTCCCTCACCCCCACCCGCCGGCCTCCATAGCACCACCAACATCCAAGTTCAACACCACAATTGCTTCCTAAGCCTTCTTCCCAAACCATCATACACTAGCTCCTCACTACACCCCTCCCGTTCACAGCACATCCACCCATCCAGCATTTTCCCCTTGCCGCCGCCCATCCACTTCACCTCCCAATCATCTTGATGATGACTCACATCATCACAAAGCTTCCAAATTAGGTTGAACATGGCATGAAGATTTTGGCTCCATTTGAATTTCAAAATCTTGCCAATTTTGGAAATCCTATTAAGGAAAGTTTTTATTCATGATCCCAATTTGAATTTCAAATAAATTGGATCTCATGAAAACTTTCCTAATTCCTCATCCATCTTTAGAAACTCCCTAAATTCCTCCCCAAATCCCTCCCCCTCCTCTCTATGCCGCCGGCCATCATAGAGGGGCCTCCACTAATTGCCCATTAATTCCCCCTTTAATTCATTTGAAATTTGAAATTCATTTCAATTGGGATTTCCCTCCAAATCCACTTAAACCTGAAATTAATTTCAGGTTTTGGATTAAATCTCTATTGCTCTCTTGCCAAACCTAATTTCTCCCCATTGGAAGCCGCCGCCCCTCTCCTCTCCCATCTTCTTTCTCCCTACTCCCTCCCGTGGAAGATTGGAAGCCTAGAGAAGAAGAAGACGACCTCCCCTCTCCACTTCAATGTTGAATGGCGGATCCCGAGCTTGAGTGGGGTCTTGTATTCAACGCCGACTGAAGCATCAACATCCTACGATCTCCGTGCTTTGACGTAGGATTTGAAGACGACACCACCGTGGAAGAATATTTGGAGCGAGTCGTCCCGATTCTTGCAAGCATCGTCGACCGGCGATTTTCAAGCTACGATTGGAGCCTCGTCGGCCACCCACGACATCTATCTCCACCGGCTACCTTTCCACCAACGAGGTTCTTCAGTGCCGCTTCTCTAGTGGTAATATCCTTCATCGCTTGGATCTTCTTTCTCCGCTAAAAGCCTACTAATAATTGAGTGAGACGGCCCTCGAGGTGAAATTCTCATTGTTAAGTGTTGGATTTTGTTGATTGTACTTTGCATTTAAATCTCCTTGAAATTTGAATGAATAACCTTGGTTAATTTCTCTATTGCTAATCTTTGGCCTAAGCAAGTTAAATTTTTCTAATTCTTAATTCTCTCTTGCATGATCGAAATAAACTTATAAGAGCAAAACTTAAAACAATTCTCTTTTTATTTCTAACTGTAACTCCTAGTAGTTTCACATCAATAAGTTTGCTGAAATCGGAGTTCAGGTGATCCTTGATTTAATTTTTGAAGTTTTCGGCTTGATTTTGCCTTGAGATTTGTTCCTGATCAAGATAATTTTTGATGATATATCAATAATAATACTTTTAAAGATAAATATATATTATGTAACTAGTTTTGTGTTAATGTGATTATTTGATGTGTTACATTCATAAGAGTAATTGAAATGGTAAAAAAATTATATTTTTGTTTAGTTTGAAAATTTCTTTTCTTTTTACATTTCTTTTATTTATATAATAATAATATATTTTAGTACTTTTAAATGTATAAAACAAAAAATTGATGGCTTATGCTGTGCGCTTTGAAGCTTACCCTTCATTCTGCATAGGGGTAGGGGTGGTCAAATTCTTTTCTTCATTCTTTCATGTTTTAAATCGTTGTTCTACACATTATCATATCAAAATTATTCCAAAAGTGCAAGTTCTTATATGGGCTATGATAAATTGTTGATTATTCTTGTTTTATAATAAAGAAATCTCGTATAGTCTTTACTATCTGCTAAGAGAATGTTATGCAGACACAATCTCTTAAAACAACAATCATGCCAATATTGTTCCATGTATCAGTGTTAAGAAACAAATAAATCTGTTACGATGTTGTTAAATGTGGCACAAATGAAAATGTCTAGATGGATTTATGGGAAAATTCAAGAAGGTTAGAATGCAAAATTGTTCTATTGGAGATATAGTGGTTATTGCACCTATTGGAGAGAGATTATAAAACATGGAATTTGGTGCATTGTGCGTGTAAAATGGAGAGCAAAGGATGCACCATTACGCGAGTAATGGTAGTAATTTGTGAAGCATGGGATGGTATGGAGGTTGACGAAAGGTTGTTGGCTAGAAATCATTAGAAGTAGCTTGCAGAAACTAGTGTTAACATCATAAGCACTGATTAGGAATGACTAAAGAGGAAGGGTTCATGAAGCCAGCCACAGATCACTGAGATAAGCTTAATGATGATAATGGTGATGATATGAATTTAATGTTGGAAAGAGAAATCTTTACATTTTTGTAGTATCATAAATTGATTTCAAGTTACGGTTTTAAAGAAAAATTCAAATAAAGCAAAAAATAAAAAAACTTTTTTCGCTGTGATTCTTTGTTAATAGGGAGTTTTTTTTTTTCTTTTTTCGCTGTGATTCTTTGTTAACCTTTTTTTGGCATTGCTTTCGATGGTAGTTAATTCTATTCCAACTTTTTGAGTCATCAAAACTTTGGGTTTCTTCCTTTCTGGAGATTTCGCCTCAATTAGATTATCTCTTGCTTCGATCAATCAGCAGTTCTGTTGCAATAACTTAATATTCAATTATGATTCTTTGTTTACCATTCTTCTTATAAAGAGCTGTATTTGGCTTTATTGGAAATTTAAAATTAGACTATCTTTTGTTTCACATTATTTGGAATCAGATCCTTCTTTTTTTAATGGTCTGGATTATATAAAATTAGATGTTTTTTCATTAACTATCTTTGTTTAAAACTCAATCGACACAAATATACATTAGGAACTGTTTAACATAGACTTTCTAGCGATATTAACTGTTTTGAAGCCTTCTACTTCAGCTATTGCTATTAATTTCATCTGTAGACTTCATGCCTGTGAATTTTTATTGAACTTTTTTGATATCTTACGTTATAGGTGGAGGTCATTGCTCTTCATTGCTAGTGGCCCAGGTCTTCTTCTCATGTTGGGCATGCACTTTGCTGCTGAGAGTCCACGCTGGCTGTGTAAGGTACTTTATGATATAGCATGAAGTGTCCTTTACTGATTTCACTTTACAAGTATCTGGTCCATGTATAATTCATTGTTTTCTTCTGCAAGGTGGGAAGGTTGATTGACGCTGAAAGAGTTGTGCGCAACCTTTGGGTTGAGACTAATGTTGAGAGTTCCATGAAGGAAATTCTCTCTGTAACTGAAAATATTAGCAATCCTAAGGCTACTTGGTTAGATCTTCTTGTTGAGCCGCATAAGAAAGGTTTGATGTTTTTGATGAGACTATTCATTATTCTACAATCTATGCTTTTTTCTTACATCATACATGCAAAATGTTTTTGATGTTTATCCATTTTCTTTCTTTATTTGATTATCCTTTTTTTTTTGTCTTAACGTTTTGTTCTTTGTTTTCTATGCTAATATGGAAGGTTTAACAAATTTTTTTTTTCAGCATTTAAGTTTAATACTTATAGAGTTTGATATTATTTTTGCATTCAAGTAGTCATCTGCAAGACCTGGACATAATTGATTTTAAAGATATTCACTAGTAGTTTGAACTTACTCCACAAAGCTTGATATTATTGACATTTCACAACCCAAGGAGCAGCTTCATTTTGAATTGTTAATTGATGTAAAAACCTTTGCGGCCCAACCGACCAATCTATGAAGGAAAAATACATGGCAGCATATAGGATTACAATACAATATGGTCTCCTTTGAAATGCATGAGATTAAGGATTGCAGAAAATGACTGCATATACTTCTAGAATATTTATTTGTTCTCAATTTTTTAATGATATCTAGGTAAAGGAATCTTAGCAATTGAAGTAGTCTTAATATCCTTGATTTCAAGAGAGCTAAACTTATGGATAATGTTGAATTTAGAGATTTGGAGAAGAGAAAAGCTTAGCTTTATTGGACAAATCTAACCCTATTTATAGATCTATACAGAATATCTAATAAAGAAACAAATAAATTACATAATCATGCTTTATTGCGCTAATATAATCCTTCCTAAATCAGCCATCTATCTATGGAAAGAGATCGACGTGATCCAAGTGAGCCTCCCAGGGATCCCTATCCTAGCCGTAGGATCAACTACTAAGGGATGACTGGGATTCAACACTCCTCAAGCTGGAGAATACAAATATGTCATTCCCAGCTTAGTAATCAGTCTCAGAAATGCAGAGTTTTCAAGTCCATTGGTAATAATATCTAAAAGCTAATCTTTTGATAAGACATGGCATATACATATAAGACCACTGTCTAATTTTTCCTTTATAAAATGTCTATTCACTTCTATGTGCTTAGTCCTCTCATGCTGAACCGGCTTGTGAGATATACTGATTGCTGCTTTGTTGCACAATGTAGCTTTATGAGTCATTCCCACTAGGTCTTCTAGAATCATCTTGATTCATAGTAGCTCACATATTCTCATGGCCATAACTATGTATTTTGCTTATGTACTAAATCTTGCCACCACATTCTATTTATTTCTTCTTCAAGGAATGTGCAATATCCTGAGGTAGATATTTTATCTACTGGTGATCCTATTTGATCTGCATTAGTATATGCTTATGGGGTTATTCCACAGTCTCTTCTGAAGAGAATATTTTTCTCTGGGTTTCTCTTAAGGTAGTGCAATATTCTTTCTATAGCTTGCATATGAATTCATTTTAGGTTTTGCATGAACTGGTTGACCATTCTTATAACAAATGCTATATCTGGTTTGGTGTGGGAAAGGTAGATCTATTTTCCCACAAATCTTTGGTAAGCTTCATTATCTACATATGGTTCTTCTTTAGCTTCCCCAATTTGAAATTTTGTTCTACTGGTGTTAGTGTTGTTTCTTTAAGAATATTATTGATATTTTGTGAAATAAAAATTCCTCCGTTGGAGTGGGCCACTTCAATTCCAAGGAAATATTTTAATCTACTAAGTTCTTTGATCTCAAATTCCTTAGTAAGATATTTTCTTAGAATCACTTTCTCCTTTTCATCATTCCAAGTCAATATGATATCATCAACTAAATTAATAATATTGTGACTCCTCCTGAGTATCTGTGCTCAAATAATAATGTATGATTCCCTTGATTTTGTCGATAACCATTAAGAAATATGACTTTTAAGAATCTTCCTATTGACCTGTGTACCGAAACAAAAAAAGGAAAAAAAAATTCCATACCTGCACGATGTCAGCACGTCGTGGCAGCTCCGAATCCATCCCACGCACGTCGTTCGCACGTCGCTCGCACGTAGACGTCGTTTCTCCCCACGACGTTCGCACGACCTCGCGTCGTTAAAAGGCCGCAAGAACGAAGCCTTAGGGCTCTCCGATTGCTCTCTCTCGCTCCCGCTCTCCATCTTACTCGCTGTGAAGAAACTTCCTCCTCTCACATCGCCTATCCGACTCCTTCGGTGCTGTTTGACTTCGTTCATTCGACGGCTTGCCCTTCTGGACGGATCGAAAGTTACGCTATTTTGATCGGAAGAGACAACGCGAGCTCGCTGGTTCGGAAGGTAACTTTCTTCCATTCGCGTAGCTTCTCCGGCTCCTGCGTCGCCATTCGACTTCTTCCCTTTGACGACTTTCCCTTCCCACCGGCTCGAAAGTTACGACAGTTTGATTGGACGGAACAACGAGAGCTCGTCACTTCTTGGCTCCGTCCCCGCAATTCGACTTTGCGCCTTCAACGACATTCCCATCCTGTCGAGTCAAAAGCATGACATATTGACTAAGATGCACAGACACGGACACAGCAACATGGATATGACACGACACGGGACATGTCAGTTATTGAAAATATAGGACACAGACACAATATTATAATTTTTATATTTAAAAAATAGTGAATACAAATTAAATAATTTTAAAAATAATTTGAAAATAATAAGTCATTTAACTAGAATTTGTGCTTAAAATAATTAGTATTAGGATGTCGAGAGTCAGCCGTCGATGCCTTTTATCAGTCATCGAGAGAGGAGATGAAAATACATTCACTGCCAAAAAGAAATGAAAATGAGAATATTCGATAATTGGGTATTAAGTACGGACGTTGATTTGGTGTTGTGGATAGGAAATAAGAAATTTAGTTTAAATCCCGTCAAATACAAAAAATTATATTTAAAAAAATTCATAAAATATTTAAGATACGCGTGTCGGACATGGGTGTCCAATTTGTCTTTAATATTTTTAATCTGACACATTTTCGGCATGTCCGACACTTGTCGGAGGAGAGTCGGGCGAGTGTCGTGTCGGATATAATGTCGAACACTGCACACCTCTTTGAGGAGAAGTGTCGGTGCATCATAGCATTTTGATCGGAAGCAAGCAAGAGCTCGCCATTCGTGAAGGTAACTTTCCCCCTCGTGCGAGCTTCTTCGGCCAAATCCCATAAATTCGTCGAACCGAGTTAGGAAGGTACCTTGTTAATTATATTTCATTAAATAATATAATTTATTTTTAATTATAATCATTTTAATTAAATATAATTAATTAAAATTATTTTTAATTAATCATAATTTATAAGTTAATCATTATTAATTAATTATATTTAATTAGAATTAATTAATATCAATTAAGTTATAATTAATTTTAAATTAATTATAACTTATTGTCTTAATTAATTTAAATAAAATTTAATTAATTATTTTTAATTAATTATAATTAATTTTAAATGATTAATTAAAAGTATTTAATTAATTATAATTAATTGATGTTAATTATAATTAATAAAAGATGTTCGCTTCTTGCCTTTCCTCGTGCCACGAGCCTCCATCGCTGGTTCGACGGCCGCCAAAGGTATAATTTCTAGAACTTAAACCCTCTCTTACCTTGATGTGCGTATCGAGCCGGCAAACAACCCATACACACTTTTCTCTAGCGTGGTGGGAAGGGAATTCAGTGCGACACCTATGACGAGGTAGGTGAGCGACCCCTCAGCTCCAAAATCCTGCCCTCGGCGTGTGTGACGAGCCGGCTAACCACTTATACACGATTTTCTTAGCGTGGTAGGAGGAAATCCGGTGCTACACATACGACGAGGCAGGTAACCCTGGTGCACACTTTTCTTAATGTGGCCGGGACAACCTTTAAGTACCCGTACGCGGCTATGTACCTAGGGGAAAACAACTGTTTTTCTTGTAACAGGTACCGGAGACCCATACACGCTTTTCTTAGCGTGGTGGGATGGGGACAAAGACTTTACGGCCGCGATGTCCTCGTATGAGGCACCTACCGTACACGTTTTTCTTTAGCGTGGCAGGAGGCCTAGTTTTCCGTAGTTTTCCCCTAAACAGGGGAGACGTCGGGAGGCTGCTGAAATTTCGGGTGAATATATGACTTCACTCGGACTTGTTTGAACTCCAAAAGGGCAAGAACAAGAATTTGGAGTCAAATGAACAGTGGACTTGAGGACTTGTACTTGAACACAAATCAAATGAATTCAATTCAAATTTGAGCAAAATACAATAAGAATTTGGAATTCAACATGATAACAAGGACCTAACTTGGACTCGAGTGAACTCAATCTTGAACTCAATTTGAAAATGAAATGAGTTAAACAAGACCACTTGAACTTGTTCTCTGGACTCGAACATTAACGGCTTGAACAATTTGAACTCAAGCGAGTACTTGAGTTGGACTATAGGGGATGTAGAACTGAGCTTGCACATTGAGCTTATGAACTTGATTTGAACTAGACTTGAAAGGACTCACACTTGAGTCTGATTTGAACATCATTGCCCCCTCACATTTGATACCAATCAAACTAAAACACCTTTTACGAATGTATTCAGTGAAGCATACAGCGAATGCAAATGCCCGCTAGTGTCAACAATCATCCGATCGAAGACAAATACATATTTCCCTTGCAACTGGAAGGTGGTTGATTAGCACATCAAGTGCAAATGCCTACGAATATGAAATGACCACATCAAAGCGTAAATCCCTTTACAAATAACTGTGGGATACATACGAGTATGCATAAATGACAGTGATATGCATCCAAATGAATATCAAGACAAAGATGATTGATGCATGTATCAATCATACAAACAAGAGTATTGCCCTTTTATTGCCTTGAAAGACAACAAGGAACCTATCTTCAAATGTGAATTTGTAAGATAATGTGCAATACTCCTACAAGAAACAACCACCCAAGGAGAACAAATATACATATCCCTTTATGCAAAAGGGGACTAATTGAAGAAAAATGTTTTTACAAACAAATGCAAACATCAAACCACCTGAGATTAGTGAAAGGTGGATATGATGCAGAAACAATGACTCTTCTACGAACACCTCCAGGAGGTCGTAGTGAATGCGGCAGACCCCCCGTAAATACACACGACTCACTTGTGAATAACAACAGTTGGTATATCGTAAGTACAACGAACCCTTGTGGATACAAGTACAAATATCATCTACAATAGCGGTGATTGAGATGCTGTGAGTACGTCGAGTATGAAGACGACTCAATGTACGAAAAAGGACACCTCCTGGCAGAATAAGAGAGATTGTTTGAATAAATTCGAACTAAACTTCCTGGTGTTCCAAAATTTCTTCTTGGTCCTACACTTAGGAAGAAAAAAGTTCGAGCATCCACAAACACTGGAAATAACAAGTCTACTCACTAAAGATCCTGAAAGGAGTTCTTCTCAAGGCAGCGGTCACGAATTTCAAAAAGGATCTCCCGGTGAATGAGAAAAGGGAGTCTGTACCAGAACAATGAAATATCTCGTGAGGTTCAGGTGACAACGCTATGATTCACATAAACCCAAAAACAAGAGATTCGTTAGTGCACTATGATCCACCTGTAGAAAGCAAGTAGTGCACGACATTGTACATGTACAAAGTAACACGCAACTCAATCAAGAAGTTGCTGCAAAACACCACCGGATCTGCAATATTCATGCAAGCGGACATAAGACATTTACAAATGTTTCAAAATACCCTTGCACGTGCACTATAGTTTGTATATACTTAGGTACACAATGGGTAAATGCAATCACAAAACCCGCATGGGCCCCGACGAGCATGTTATTGCTACACACATGACGTCTAGGGATGTTGCGTGGGTCAATAAGTGAATTCAAATTCGAACCCGATCATTCTATGTGGATCAATAGGAGTCGATAGGGTTCGAACCTTCAAACAAATACACTGTTGTGGTGACATGTGTATTTGTTTTAATACATTCATATTATGAATTCAATGCCTATAATCAAGAGAATTCACTAATAAAGATATGAAACATACGAAACCCGATTCTCATAAGCAGGTAAATAGGAGTAGACAGAGTTCGAACCATCGAATAAATATGCGGTCACGAAGTTGACCGGAATATTTATTTTATATATTAATATTAGACCTTCAAGGCCTTTAACAAAGAAAATTTACAAACAAAGGCATGAAGCCCGAGAAGCTCGATCCTCTATTGACAGCTCAACAGAGTTGATAAGGCTCATCCACAAAAAGAAAATCTTTTCAAATGTAAATAACCCCGTACACCCCGATGATGACTGCGTTGAATAGAAAATCTCAATCGGAGGGGTCCATTCCAAATAATTTCAAATGCTATTCAAATACCCAAAATCCAAATTTCCAAAATCATTTGAAATCCTAAAAAATGTTTAAAATGGAAATCAATTTATCAAACACATAAAGCAAAATTCATACGCACTCCGCAACAGTTTGCCGGGGTAGACAAATTAAAATTTACTTCAGCTCACAAAGAGCTAATGCTTGGTCGAGAATATCACTAAGATCCATTCTCAAATAATGTTCTGCCAATAAGGACGTGATACGTGTCCTCTAACTGGCGGTTTTGTCGCCAAATGGCACCACAGGATAAATAGTTATGACCCGGGGCCCTCTGAACCGAGTGGTTTTGCCGCTAAATGGCACCACGAAATACCGGTTATGGCCAGAGCCAATAAGCTCATCAGTGGCATCAAATCCTTGAGATATGAATCAATAGGATATGATCGATAAGGCACAAAGCCCTATGTTAGCTAAGGTGGATTCAAATTTGTCCCCTCAGACAAACATTCACCCCAGGTTTACAAGATCCCCTTGAACGAAGCAACCCATGGCTGCCGACAGGGATCCTTCTGTCAGGTTGGGTCAACTATCTCCTCTACTAAGTAGACCAAGGACCACGATGACCCAGGACGACGGAACCATGGGATTTTGATCGGGTCCATCATCCATTCCCCTATCATCCGCTTACGTCGATATGGTGAAATTTCCCATTTTAAATATCAAACATGTCCAAATGCCCAAATTCAAACCCAATTCCCAAATCCAAACCCATGCTACTACTATATGCCATATACTACGTATCTCTACGTCTGATTGACGACTAGCCTTAATTGAAAGTTCTCTCTCGTTATTGGGAGGGGTAATTAACTATAGGGGCTTGCGCCTATAGGAAACAGAACAGAACACATATCATAAAGTCCTCACAAAATGAGGGCGAAATCTCTAGTAGTGTCTTATTTACAAACCCATCTGCCTTCCAAAATTTACCCCGAAACTTATTCCATTAAAACTCCTCCCGAATAAGAAAAGCAACAGTGCGGGCAGAGGCCGGGGCCAAATTTTCGGAGCCCACACTTCCAAACCAAGCTATAGGCGAATGTTTTAGCCCATATAGTCTTTTTTAACCTACACACCGTGTCACCCTTGAATGTTTTTTGAATCCTAGTGGAATCTCCATAAATATCTCTTCCTCCAAGTCTCCATGTAGGAATGCATTTTGATATTCAGCTATTCCAGATGCCAATTATAATTAGTTGCTAGTGATAATAGGATCTTGATTGTGTTCATCTTGTCCACGTGCAAAAATTTCCTAGTAGTTATCATAGCACCTTTCCACCACTACCTCCACACGGTCTGACAGCAAACAAAGACCTAGCCTAATCACCCTTAAACCATAACAAACGAAACACCACATCTGCCATACACGTGGCAAGGATTCATTTATATATGAACACTATTGTAAACATTAGCTCTTGATGAAAATGAGATTATACTTTGCTATTAAATTACTGTTCTTCTTCTTATATACGTTATAGATTGCAGGTATATCAGGAGGTCATCTTCTGCAGTTCTTCATGGTATCAGAGCAAGGATGAGAAAATTTCTTTCTCAGCTAAAATAAAATGGGTCAGTCTACTTCTTCGCAAACGTTAGATCAATCAGCGACTACATCTTCATCTCCGCTAGCCATACCCTCATCTTTAAAACTCGTTCTCTCTAATATCAAAACCATAATCCCAGCTCTGCTTTCCAACGACAATTACCCTATGTGGAGATCACAAATTTTGAAGCTGCTTCGGGCAAACGGATTCGCAAACAATCTGGACAGCTCGGAACCCCGTCCCAACAGGCTTCTTCAACACTCCGATGGTACTACCTCCCTTGATCCAATCTACACCCAATGGCTCCTCATTGATCAGAACCTAGCCGCAGCTTTGTGCTCATCTATCTCACCATCAATACTGCCGTATGTTCTACACCTGGATTGCTGCTCCGATATCTGGTACACACTAGAGCAAAGGCTCCAAGCTTCAAACAGATCCCGGGTAATGCAGTTGAAGAACGAACTGCATAATGTATCAATCGCAATCTCTCCACGACACAGTATCTCACGGCGATCAAGACACTAGTCGATAACATAGCAGCTGCTGGATCTAAGGTTGATTCAGAGGATATAATACTGTATATCCTCAATGGGCTCCCTACAACCTATCAGGCATTCAAGACTTCAATCCGAACCAAACGGAGTCCCATTACTCTGGACGAACTCTACTCCTATCTTCTTACAAAGGAGATCAATCTAGCTGCAGAATCACACAAAGAACAACAAGAAGTCGATCCCAGTGTGGCACTCTACTCCTCCCGTGGTCGTGGACGTCGCGGTCGAGGTCGCTCCTCAAACTACAACAATAATGCAATCGCTCCAATCTCTTTGCTACAGTCATTTTTCAAATATGTGCCAAGCGAGGACATACGGCATCCCAATGCTGGCATCGCCTAAATGTAAACTACACACCCAATCCACAACAAACAACACCAAAATCTCTGGTTGCCGATTCCGCAATACCTTCTTAGGACTGGTACATTGACTCAGGAGCTACATCGCATCTTACCAATTCCCTGGACAACATCTCACAGCCGAACTCCTACCAAGGTATGGATAGCATTACTGTTGGCAATGGACAAAACCTCCCTATCGCTCATGCTGGAACAGGTCTCCTTCCCACTCCAACCCGTAAGTTATCTCTCCCTCAAATTTATCATGTACCTACCATATCTCACAATCTACTCTCTATGTCCATTCTTACTCATGACAACAATGTTTCTATTGTTTTCTCTCCCACCGGATTTTGCATTAAGGATCTGAAGACTTAATTGCCATCCTCCTCCAGGGATCATGCCGCATTGGTCTATACAAAATTAACATTCCCTTCAAGGCTTCAAACTCATCCGCGCTTGCTGCCACTTCATCTTCTTCTCAGCGGTGGCACAATCGCCTTGGTCACCCCCGCAGTCAAGTCCTAGCAACGATCGATCTCTCACGCCAACAGAGAACTTGTTATTCCTACCTCTTTATTTTCGTGTTCTGTCTGTAAGGCTGCTAAAAGTCATAAATTAGCTTTTCCCATTTCTACCACGTTTACTGTAACTCCTTTAGCTTTACTACATCTTGATGTATGGGGTCCTTCCCCAACTATCTCAAGTAATGGCTATAAATACTACCTTATCATCATGATGATTTCAATCGGTTCACATGGATTTTTATGCTACGTGTTAAGTCTGAGGTAACCAAAATAATAATTCACTTCAAAACTTTCATCGAAAATCAAACTCCTCACAAAATAAAATGTCTCCAAACAGATGGTGGCTCAAAATTTACAAATTCTGAACTTCGGCTATGTCTGCAAACTAGTGGCATACACCACAGAATTTCTTGTCCCTACACTCCGGAGCAAAACGGCACAGCAGAGCGTAAAAATCGACATATCATAGAAACGACTCGCACCTTTACTCCATACTGCAAATCTCCCTCATAAATTTTGGCCAGATGCATTTATTACAGCTGTATACCTTATAAACCGAATGCCATCAGTCAACCTACAAATCAATCTCCCTTTCAGCTATTCTACAACCAAAAACCAAACTACTTCCACCTCAAAACCTTTGGCTATGCTTGTTATCCTTGGCTACCACCCTCACAATGTCACAAATTAGCACCCAAAGCTCCACAATGCCTCTTCCTTGGCTACCTGGAATCATATAAAGGGTACAAATGTCTCAATCTATCTACAAACAAAATTGTTATTTCAAGGCATGTGACGTTTGATGAAAACTTCTTCCCATTCTCCAATACATCCGAATCATCATCACATCCATCCAATGTCACAGCTTCTCCAGCAAATCCATCCCTACTCATTCCTACCTCCACTGTAGCTCAACACCCAGTCACCATCCAATCCACCACTTCCCCTCCAATACCCTTCAGCTCCACAGAAATTCCAACATCCTCAACTCCCCAGTCTACTTCACCTAGTCCCTCCAGAGTTCCCAACATTCCCACTGCTCCATCAATTCATCCCATGATCACCCGTCTTAAAACGGGCTCTCTCAAACCCCGCACTCTTCTCAACCTCATCCACAAACTTCAACCACAATCTCAAACTACCTCTGATCCCTAGAACTATTCGGAAGCTGTTAAAATGCCACACTGGCACAAAGCAATGGCTCTCGAATTCTTAGCCTTACAATAGCAAGTGACCTGGTTGCTGGTTCCCAAACCCTCAAACGCCAATGTCCTAGGCTATCGCTTGACTTACCGCACAAAATTCAACTCCAATGGAATCATAGCTCGCCACAAAGCACGTCTCGTTGCTCAAGGCCACCGTCAAGAGCATGGGCTGGACTACCACGACACATTTAGTCGGTAGCCAAAATGCCTACTATTAGAATCTTCATACTTCTTGCTCTAACTCAAAACTGGCCCATACATCAATTGGATGTAGCCAATGCTTTCCTACATGGAGACATTCATGAAACTGTCTATATGACTCAACCCAAAGGGTTTGAGGACAATCTTCATCCAAATCATGTTTGTCTTCTCAAAAAGGCCATTTATGGCCTCAAACAAGCTCCCCGACAGTGGTTTCACAAATTCTCTTCCTACCTCCTATCCCACGGCTTGAAACAAAGTCAATCTGATTATTCTCTGTTTACTTTCATCACTTATGAAATCCAAATTCATCTTCTAATCTATGTCGACGGCATCCTTCTTCGGGAAACAATTCTCACACTGTCTCTAAACTAATACATCATCTCAGCCAACATTTCACCATGAAGTACTTGGGAAGAGCAAATCACTTCATGGGTATTCAAATTCAAACAACCCCCAGCTCATACTTCCTTTCTCAAAGCACCTACGCCAAATCCATACTCAATCAAGTCGGGATGGGTTCCTGTAAACGTTGTCCAACCCAAGCTTCGCCAACTTCCCACGGCATCATTCTCGGACCCAATTCTCCACAATCCTCTCACCTACAAACAATTCACTGGATCTCTTCAATACCTCACTATAACTAGACCTGACATAGCGTACTCGGTTAATGTCCTTTGCCAACATATGCATGATCCACAACTGGTGCACTTTCATCTTCTGAAAAGGCTGCTCAGATATCTCCAAGGAACTGTTTATTTCGGTCTCCCTATCAACAAGGGACCTCTTCAACTTACGTCCATGTCGGATGCGGATTGGGCAAGCGATCCAATTACAAGACGCTCTACCTCAGGCTATTGCTCGTTTCTTGGATCAACACTTATTTCCTGGAGCGTCAAGAAGCAGAACACAGTGGCGAGATCCTCTGCGGAAGCTGAGTACCGGGCCATTGCTGCAGCTACAGTATATATTATTTGGCTTCTAAAATTGCTAACAGATTTCAACATTCACACAGTTCAGCCAACAACCCTTTATTGTGACAACATGTCTGCAATAGCCATTGCAAACAATCCGGTTCTTCATGCCCGGACTAAACATATTGAAATCGATCACCACTTCATACGTGATCATATTCAGTCTAAAAATATCATACTCACGCGGTCAACACTTTGGATCAAATCGCCGACATCATTACCAAACCGTTGTCTACAAAACGGTTTCAACAGCTAAGATTCAAATTGATGGTTCAACGGAACCATCCATTTGCGGGGAAGTATCAGAGCACCTTTCCACCACTACCTCCACACGGTCTGACAGCAAACAAACACTTAGCCTAATCACCCTTAAACCATAACAAAACCAAACAACACATCTGCCATACACGTGGCAAGGATTCATCTATATATGAGCACTGTTGTAAACATTAGCTCTTGAGGAAAATGAGATTTATAACTTTGCTATTGAATTACTGTTCTT